>ML107701.1:65031-81655 GCA_003697995.1 Taxidea taxus jeffersonii | reverse complement strand
TTTTTTTTTTTTTAAGATTTTATTTATTTATTTGACAGACAGAGATCACAAGCAGGCAGAGAGGCAGACAGAGAGAGAGGAGGAAGCAGGCTCCCCACTGAGCAGAGAGCCCGATGTGGGGCTCGATCCCAGGACCCTGGGATCATGACCTGAGCCGAAGGCAGAGGCTTTAACCCACTGAGCCACCCAGGCGCCCCATGCCTTTTTTTTTTTTTTTTGGCCATTCTAATAGATGTGTAATAATATGTCATGTTAATTTTAATGCACATTTTCTGATGTTTAATGATTTTGAGAAGTTTAATGTCATTTGTATATTTTCCTCTGCTAAGCAACAGTGTAGGCTCTCCTTTTTCCATTGCTTGTTTTCTTATTTGCTATTTTAAGCACTGTCATACACTTTAAACACAAATTCTTTTACAGAAATTGTAAAAGAAATTGTAAGGGATTGTGAATATTTTCTCTCAGTCTTTGCCCTCTAAATTCATGTTCTTAAGAATAAATTTTAAAATTTAATAGCATGTAAGAGGCTATTTTTAAAATCATTATTGCTTTTTATGTTCTAAGAAACCATTACTTTCCACTGGGTTGCAAAGATACTTTCCTTCCTTTGACTTCATACATGTTAGAAATTGAGTTGCTTTTTAAAAAATATCTATATATATTTTAGAAATGTAATTAATATTTGACTTTGTTGTGAAGTTAGAAGCAAGGTTCTTTTTTTTTTTAATATATGTATATTTAGTTCCACCAGTATCATTGGTAGAAACAACTCTCCTATCTTCACTGAATTACTCTATTGGTCACTTTAAAAAATTTAACCGAGGACATAAAAAAAGTTATTCTGTTCTTTCTCTGCTTATCTATTTGTCCATCATTTTTCAACTATCACATGGCCTTGATTACTATACATTTTAAAGTCTGAAGTCCTGTATTATAAGTTCCTCTGTTTTGTTACTCTTCTTCCAAACGATTTATGGTATTCCTATAATTATTTTAGGATAAGCTTTAATTTCTTGGTATTGATTGAAACCATCTTAAAGTTATTGATCAATTTAGGAAGAACTGACATCTTAACATATTTCAGTCTTCTAAACCATTAACAGGTTATACTTTAAAACTTTTTAATGTCTTTTTAATTTCTGTCATGTTTTAAAATTTTAAGTGCTTATTGCTAAGTACTCCATGCTTTTGATGTCATTTTAAGTGGTAGGGGTAATTTTCACGGAATTTTTACTGAAAATTCTAGTTTCTAATTGTTTGCTAACAGTATGTGGAAAAGTATTGATTCTTTTACATGTTTAATTGATAAGCTAAAAAATTTGTCCTATATTCTTTGATTTTTATGTAAGTGGTCATGTCCCTTATGAATAGGAAAGTTTATTTCTTTTATTCCAATTTTAATGTCTTCTTACTTATTTTTTTTGATATATTGACCTTTTTGGGATCTGTAGTAAAATGTTAAATATAATTGATACTGGTTGATATGCTTGCCTTATCAACCCTAGACACAAACCATTCTGTGTTTTACCATTCAGTATGATATTAGCTGTGCATTTTTCATAGATTCCTTTCATTAAATTGAACAAATTTTATGTTTTGCCTAGTTTGCTAAAAGTTTCTTTTTTTAAATAACACATATGGATGCTGAATTTAATAACTTTTTTAACCTGTATTAAAGCTATCTCTTTTATGCATTATTTATATGGTGAATTTTTGACAATAAAAGTAGAAAAATACTAATAATAAATTTATCAATAACAGCATAAAAGCACAGTTTTATTAAAAGATAACTATAAACAAATTCTTATTAAAGCAAATAAGGGGAAAAATAATAATTAACAAGGAGGGGACTATGACAGTCAAATAAGCCTTATAAGTAGATATGTTCTTGATCACCATATCCAAAGTTTCTCACCATTCCAATTCCACATTTTTTTTTTTTTACAACATTTTGGTAGAGTTTTCTCTTACATATTCACTCAACTAAATAACCAATGTAATTTAAAGATATAATACAAATTTTGGTTACTGGAAGGGTTTTCAGTTCATACTAGTAAATATGGATGAGAATTTCACAAAAGAATGAGCTAAAAATGATCATGGATCACCACCACAGCAGAAAAGACTATTTCTAACTTCCACAATCTCCTTGGAATATTAAATGGGATAGTCAATAATTTGAATTTAATAGTCAGTTGTCCTCAAATTCCTATTATGTTCTTAAGTGTCTAGTTGGTGTGCTATTATATACATCCAACCACCATATCCCTTTATGTCTCCCCAGAAATACTGAAGAAGACCATAGAGTATTTTCCAAGAGTTCTCCTCAGGATGCCTTCTGTCAATGATAGTGCCTCTTATCCCTCTGCCTTCCTTCTGTTGGGTATACCTGGTTTAGAAGCTTTCCATATCTGGATTGCTTTCCCTTTCTTTGTTGTTTATCTGATAGCACTCATGGGGAATGTCACAATCCTGTTTGTGATCAAGACTGAGCAGAGTCTTCATCAACCCATGTTCTATTTTCTGGCTCTCCTCTCCTTTATTGATCTAGGCCTTTCCACTTCTACCATTCCCAAGATGCTAGCTATCTTCTGGTTCAACTCTAGGGAGATAAGATTTGAAGGCTGTCTCATCCAAATGTTCTTTATCCACACCTACACTGGCATGGAATCTGTTGTACTGCTGGCCATGGCAATTGACCGCTTTGTTGCCATCTGTTATCCACTGAGATATACCACTATTCTCACCAATAGAGTGGTAGCTATCATGGTCTCCATTGTAGTGGGGAGGCCAGTTCTCCTTGTCATCCCCTTCTGCCCACTTCTCAAACGATTGCCCTTTTGTGGACACTACATTATTCCTCACACCTACTGTGAACACATGGGAATTGCCCGTCTTGCCTGTGCTAACATAAGGGTCAACATCATCTATGGCTTATTTACCATTGCCGCTCTGATTTTTGACTTGATTCTTATTGCCCTCTCCTATGTTCAGATCCTACGAGCTGTTTTCTGCCTTCCTTCAAGAGATGCCAGACTCAAAGCACTTAGCACATGTAGTTCACATGTCTGTGTCATTTTAGCCTTTTACACACCCGCATTTTTCTCTTTTATGACTCACCGATTTGGTAGAAATATTCCTCGCTACATTCATATCCTCCTGGCCAATCTGTATGTGGTTGTTCCTCCTTGTTTAAATCCAGTCATTTATGGGGTTAGGACAAAGCAAATTTGGGACAGAGTTGTGAAAATATTTGTAAAGAAAGAGTAACCTAAATGTATTTAAAAATTAATAAATTCTTTTAGGCTAACCTCCAACTTTTACATCTCTCAGTATGCCTCAAACTGACATTAGTAAAGACCAGTTAGGTATTATTTCAGCCTTTATTAGAGTTCCTAAACTCACATTCCATCATGCCTTTATGTAATCTCCACTTTTTCAATAGATTGTATATTGCTTTTTCTCACTGAAGGTGAGAGAACATTGTGGGACCTAGTCAAAGATATAATGAAATTCTTGAGTATGTACAGACATTCCAGCAGTAAAATTTATGTACAGATTTGATTAAAAAAGATTCTAGTGGCATAAAATTCTTCAGGGTTTGGAAATATTCATGCATCAATATTTTGGAATGTGTCCTTCAACTACCTATTTGTCTGCCAATATTACTTTCATCTAGGTGATATTAATTTCACTCAGAGAGTTACTGCAATCTGCATGCTATCTATCACTCAATTCAGTCTCTGAAAGAGTCAAACTCATTCTCTGTTGCCAGTCCTGCAATGATACCAAAACCAGAAGAAAGCATTCATGAAATAAAATTAGTTATCAAATTCCTTCATAAACTCAGTTACAATAAGTATTAACAAGAATTATGCAAAATCGAGTTTAATGATATATTACTATATATCATTAACTTGATACTATATCACATGATACTATATCACGTGATATAGTATAATACTATATCACAATGATACTATATCACATGATATAGTGATACTATATCACAATCAACATGATACTATATCACAATCAAGTAGCACTTACCTTACAAATGAGGGGGAAATTTTTATTTGAAAAATATATTAATGTTTTTCACCATATTCTCAAACAAAAATAATTGCATATGATGTTAATAAATGCAGAAAAAAACACTTGACAAAATCTATCATGAATTTCTGATAAAAATTTCGGAAAACTAGGAAAAGAGGGGAACTCACCAGTAGGGTAAAGAAAACCTATGAAAAGTGGTAGGTTACATCACAGTGAAGAAAGACTATTTTCTCTCTATTATTAAAAAAAAAAAAGTAAGACTCTCTATTCTTACAATGTCTACTTGCTTTTGTACTGGGGCTTGTAGCCCAAACATAGACTTGCTTTTGTACTGCTTTTGTACTGGGGCTTGTAGCCAATGCATTAAGGTAAGTAGGAGGAAATAAAAATCATTGATATTAAAATTTACTATTGATATGGTTTTTCTATGTAGAAAAATCTTACATAACCTACTAAAAACTACTAGAACTAATATGTGAGTTTAGCAAGTTTAGAAGATGCACAGTTACTATACAAACAATTAAATTTTTTAGTCTAATAACATTCTGTTAGAAAATTAGACAAATATACCATTTGCAAAAGCCTAAAAATAGAAAATTTAGGGACACATTTGATTTAAGAAAAGTAAGACTTGTAGAGAGAAAAACTAAAAAACATTGCGGAAAACATATATAAAAAGAGAGATATACAATTGTCGTGTATATCTCTCAAGTCTCTATATCATGAATATTTCTATTCTCTCCAAGTTGACATATAGATTTACTCATGTTCCAATCTAATTTTCAACAGGTCTTTTTCTTGTAGAAAATGAAAAGCATATTCTAAAATCTCTTTGGAAATAGAAAGTAGCTAAAATAATCAAACAACTTTGATAAAATATGTTAACAAAGTTGGGAGACTTAATTAGTAAGACAGTATGCATAAAGTAGTGACATAAAGATATGTAAGATAATCAACAAACTAGTCTAGGGAGCCCAAATATAGACCCATACATATAATCTTAATTGATTTTCAACAAAATGCCAAGGTCATTCAATGTAGAATGGAAAGATTTAGAACAACTGGTTAGTCATATGCAAAAATATGCACCTCAAGCTATACATCCTCTACAAAAACAAAGTAAAAGTGGATCATAAATTTAAATGTAAAACCTAAAATTAAAAATAAAATTCTCTAGGGAAACATTACATTAAAAATCAATAATCACATATATTTTTAAATTATTGAACTGAATTTCATAAAATTTAAGAACTTCTGCTCTTCCAAAATACAATTAATAGAATAAAACACAAGTTGCAGAGTTCAAGAAAATCTAGTAAATTAAATATGTGATAGTGGACTTGCATTTAGTATACATAAGGCAGTTTTAAATTTAGATAAAAAGCAAACCAGCCATTCAATAGATGTGGGCAAAATATTTTAATGAACTTTTCACCAAAAGGTATATACAGATTGCAAAACATTCTCGGTGCCATTAATAATTAGGAAATATAATTAAAGTCTCAGTGACATACAACACTCTATTATGATATCCAAATTTTAAAAACCTGACTATAATACATATTGAGTATATTTTTGGGGACCTATTTCTGGGCTCTCTATTCTGTCTCATTGATCTATTTCTTTATTCTTTTGTCAATACCACACTATCATAATTACTGTATATTTATATTAAGTCTTGAGGTCAAGTAGTATATCTTCTCCAACTTTGCCCTTTTCCCTCAATATTGCATTGGCTATACTGGCATCTTTTGCCTCATTATATAAACTGTAAAATCAGTTTTTCAATATTCACAGGTAACTTTCTGGGGTTTTGGTTTGGATTGTAATAAATTGAAGTTGGGAAGATCTAACCTCTTGACAATATTGTCATCCTACCCATGAACATGTATTACTCCTCTGTTTATTTCTCTGATCTTTTTATTTGCAGAATTTTATAGTTTTTCTCACATAGATATTATACATGTGTTTTAAGATTTGTACCTAAGCATTTTTTAATTGCTAATGTAAATTGTACAGTATTTTTAATTTCAAATTCCACTTTTTCATTGTTGTTAAACAGAAATGTAATTGGCATTTTTTAAAGTTTTAATTTTAATTCCAGTATAGTTAACATATAATATTATATTAGTTATAGGTGTAAAATACAGTGATTCAACAATTCTATACATTACTCAGTGCTCGCTTCTCATGGTAAATGCAGTCTTTAATCCCCTTCACCTATTTCACTCATCTCCCCCCTTCCCAACTTCCCCTCTGGTAACCATCTGTTTGTTCTCTATATTTATGAGTCTGTTTCTTGGTTTGTCTCTCTCTTTCTTTCCCCCTGCCCATCTTTGTTTGCTTGCTTCATTTCTTTAATTCCACATATGGGTGAAATTTGTCTTTTTCTAACAGACTTATTTTGCTTCTTTTCTTAAATCCATACATGAGTGGTATTTATCTTTCTCTGACTGACTTATTTTGCTTAACATTATATCCTCTATCTCCATCCATGTGTAGCAAATGGCAAGAATTCATTCTTTTTTATGGCCGAATAATATGTGATTATATATATACCACATCTTCTTTATCCATTCATCTATAAATAGATGGTTTGGCTGCTTCCATAGTTTGGCTATTGTAAATAATACTGCAATAAACATAAGGGAGCACATATTCTTTTGAATTACTGTTTTGTATTCTTTGTGTAAATACCCAGTAATCTAATTACTGGATATTTTTAGGACTATTTTTAACTTTTGGAGGAATCTCAATACTGTTTTCCACAGTGGCTGCAACAGTTTGCATTTTCACCAATAGTGTACCACATATCCTTGCCAACAACTGTTGTTTCTCATATTGTTGATTTTAGCTGTTCTGGCATGTGTGAGGTGATATTTCATTGTGGTTTTGATTTGTATTTCCCTGATAAGTTATGATGAGCATCTTTTCACATGTCTCTTGATCATCTGGACATCTTCTTTGGAAAAATGTCTATTCATATATTCTGCCCATTTTTAAATTGGATTATTTGTTTTTTGGGTATTGAGTTGTATAAGTTCTTTATATACTTTTGATATGAATCCTTTGTCAGATATGTCATTTGCAAATATTTTTCCCATTCAGTAGGTTGTCTTTCAGTTTTGTTGATTGTTTCCTTCACCATGCAGAAGCTTCTGATTTTGATTTAGTCCCAATGGTTTATTTTTGCTTTTATTTCCTTGGCTCAGGAGACATATCTAGAAAAAAGTTGCTACAGCTGATGTCTGAGAAATACCACCTGTGTTCTTTTCTAGGATTTTTAGAGTTTCAGGTCTCACATTTATGTCTTTAACCCATTTTGAGTTAATTTTTGGTATGGTATAGAAAGTGGTCCAATTTCATTCCTTTGTATGTAACTTTCCAGTTTTCCCAACACCATTTATTGAAGAGACTGTCTTTTCCCCCATGATATAGTCTTTCCCCCATGCTGAAATTAATTGACTATATAATCATTGGTTTGTTCCTGGGTTTCTAACCTTTTCCATTGATCTTTGTGTCAATTTTTGTGCTAGTGCCATACTGTTTTGATTATGACAGCTTTGTAGTATGATTTGAAATCTAGAATTGTGCTATCTCCAGTTGTGTTTTCTTTTTCAAGATTTTCTTGGCTATTCAGGGTCTTGTGGTTCCATACAAATTTTAGGCTTATTTGATCTAGTTCTGTGAAAAATGTTGGTATTTTGCTAGGGATTGCATTAAATCTGTAGATTGCTTTGGGTAGTATGGACATTTTAGCAATATTTATTCTTTAATCCATTGGCATATAATGTCTTTCTATTTGTGCCATCTTCAATTTCTTTCATCAATGTTTTATAGTTTTCAGAATATAGGACTTTCACCTCTTTGATTGTTTATTCCTAGGTATTTTATTATTTTTGGTGTAATTGTAAATGGGATTGCTCTCTTAATTTCTCTTTCTGTTGATTCATTATTAGTGTGTAGAAATGCAACAGATTTCTGTATCCTGCAACTTTACTAAATTCATTTATCAGTTCTCGCAGGTTTTTTTGGTAGAGTCTTTAGGGTTTTCTATATAGAGTATCATGTCATCTGCAAGTAGTGGAAGTTTTGGTTCTTCCTTCCCAGTTTGGATGCCTTTTATTCCTTTATGTTACTTTATGTTATATGAATGTTATGACTAGACTATGTTGAATGAAAGTGGTGATAATGGACATCCTCGTCTTGTTCCTTCCTGATCTTAGGTGGAAATCTCTCAGTACTTCATCACTGAGTATGATACGGGCTGTAGGTTTTTAATATAAGGACTTTATTATGTTGAGGTAATTTCCCTCTAAACTTATGTTGTTGAGGGCTTATATCACAAATGGATGTTGTACTCCATTAAATGCTTTTCTGGCATCTACTGAAATGATATTATGGTTTTTGTCATTTCTCTTATTGATGTAACATATCACATTGATTGATTTGTGAATACTGAGCCATTGATCCTGGGCATAAATCCCACTGGATCATGGTGAATGCTTTCTTTTAATGTTGTTACTTTAAGTTTGCTAATATTTTTTGAGGATTTTTGTGTCTATGTTCATCAGAGATATTGGTCTATAGTTCTCTTTTTTATGGTGCCTTTATCTGATCTTAGTATCATGGTGCTACCAGCCTCATAGATTGCATTTGGAAGTTCTTCTATTTTTTTTTGGAATAGTTGAGAAGAATCGGTATTAACTTTTCTTTAAATGTTTGGTAGAATTTTCCTGTGAAGCCATCTAGTCTGGACTTTTGTTTGTTGGGAGTGTTTTTTATTACTGATTCAATTTCCTTGTTGGTAATCTGTTCAAATTGTCTATTTCTTCCTACTTCAGTTTTTGTAAGTTCTTTGTTTCTAGGAATTTGTCCTTTTCTTCTTGGTTGTCTAATTTGTTGGCATATAGATTCTCAAAATATTCTCTTACAATCATTTGTATTTCTATAACATTGGTTTTTATTCTCCTCTTTAATTTGTGATTTTGTTTACTTGATTTCCTTCTCTTTTTAATGAGTCTGGCTAAAGTTTTATCAATTTTGTTGATCTTTTCAAAGAAATACCTTCATTTTTTGTTTCTGTCATTTATTTCTGCTTTAATCTTTATTTATTTCCTTCCTTTTGCTGGCTTTGTGTTTCTTCTTCTTCTTCTTCTTCTTTTTCTTATTACTTTGGGTGTAAGGTTAGGTTGTTTATTTAAGATTTTTCTTGCCTCTTTTTATAGGCCTGTATTACTCTAAACTTCCTTCTTAAAACTGCTTTTGCTGTATCCCAAAGATTTTGGACTGTTGTGTTTTCATTTTTATTTGTTTCTATGTACTTTTTGATTTCATCTTTGATTTCTTCACTCATCCATTCATTGTTTAGTAATGTGTTGTTTAACCTCTGATTTGTGTATTTGTGGTTTTTCCAGATTTTTTTCTGGAGGTTGATTTCTAGTTTCATAGCACTGTGCTCAGAAAAGATGTATGGCAGGGCTCCTGGGTGGCTCAGTTGGTTAAGCATCTGCCTGCTGCTCAGGTCATGATCGAAGGGTCTTGGGATTGAGCCCTGTGTTGGACTCCCTGTTCAGCAGTGGACGTGCTTCTCCCTTTTCTTCACCCTGCTCCTCCTCCTGCTTGTGCTCTCTCTCTCTCTTTCTCTGTCTGATAAATAAATAAATAAAATCTTCAAAAAAAAGAAAAAAAAAGACGCATGGTTTGACATCAATATTTTTTTTAAAGATTTTATTTATTTATGTGTCAGATAGGAGCAAGCACAGGCAGACAGAGTGGCAGGCAGAAGCAGAGGGAGAAGCAGTCTCACTGCTGAGCAAGGACCCAAATGTGGGACTCGATCCTAGGATGCTGGGATCATGACCTGAGCCGAAGGCAGCTGCTTAACCAACTGAGCCACCCAGGCGTCCCAACATCAATATTTTCTAATTTGTTGAGGCTTGTGTTGTGGCCTAATATATGATCTATTCTCGATAACGTTCCATGTGCAGTTGAAAAGAATGTGTATTCTGTTGTTTTAGGGTAGAATATTTTGAACATATCTGCTAAATCCATCTGGTCCTTTGAGACATTCAAAGCCACTGTTTCCTTGTTGGTTTTCTGTTTAGATGATCTGTTCATTGATGTATATGGGATGTTAAAATGTCCTACTATTATTGTATTACTACCAATTATTTCCTTTATGTTTGTTTTTAACATTAAGTATTAAGTATTAAGCTTTAAGTATTTGGGTGCTCCCATGTTGGGTGCCAAAATATTTATAATTGTTATACCTTCTTGTTGGACAGTCCCCTGAGTGGTTGCATAACATCCTTTTTTGTCTCTTGTTACAGTTTGTGTTTTAAGTATCTGTTTAAGTCTGAGATAACTTTCTGCTGCCCTAGCTTTATTTATTTATTATTTATTTATTTTTTGCATATGTATTTGCATAATAAATCCTTTGCATCTTTTCACTTTCAATGTGCATGTGTCTTCAGGTCTGAAATGATTCCTTTGTAGGTAGTATATAAATGGGTCCTGGATTTTTTTTATCCATTCCATCATCCTGTGTCTTTTAATTGGAGTTTTTAGTCCATTTACATTCAAAGTAATTATTGATAGGTGTGTATGTATTGACATTTTGTTTTACAGTTGTTTTTGTAGTTCTTCTCTCTTCACTTGCTGCCTTCTCTCATGATAAGTTGGCTTTCTGTAGTGATATACTTGGATTCCTTTATCTTTATTTTTTGTGTAACTATGTTGGTTTTTGATTTGTTATAATTCTGTTTTATATGCGGTCTTCTGTATATAGCAATCTATATTAAGTTCATGGTAGCTCTACTTTGAATCCATTCTTACTCCTCTTCTTCCCATGTTTTAGTAATATACTGTCATAATTTACATCCTTTTATTTTATGGATCCCTTGACTGATTTAACAGATATACTTATTTTTCTGCTTTGTGCTTCCTATTTTCCTTACTTACTTTTGTTTATGGTCTTCCCACTCAAAGAGTCCCCTTTAACATTTCTTGTAGGGCTGGTTTAAGAGTCATGAATTCCTTTAAATTTGTTTGTCTGGGAAACTCTCTATCTCTCCTATTTTTAAAAATATTTTTTAAAAATTCATTTATTTGACAGGGAAAGAGACAAAAGCAGGGGAGTTGAAGAGGGAGAAGCAGGCTTCCCATTGAGCGGAGAGCCTGATGTGGGGCTCAATCCCAGGACCCTGGGATCATGACCTGAGCCAAAGGCAGATGTTTAAGGACTGAGCCACCCAGGTGCCCCTCCTTCTATTCTTAATGATAACTGCTGGATAGAATATTCTTGGCTATAGATTTTTTTCTGTTTAGGACTTTGAATATATTAGGCCACTTTCTCTGGCCTGCAAAGTTTCCGGCTGAAAAATCAGCTGAGAGCCTTAAGAGGTTTCCCTTATATATAACTGCTTTCTTTTGTCTTCTGTTTTTAAAATTGTCTCTTTTTCATTACTTTTTGCCATCTTAATTTTGTGTGTCTTGGTGTGGACCTCCTTGGATTGATTTCATTTGGTGATTTCTGTGCATCCTGGATCTGGATTTCTGTTTCCTTTCCCAGTTTCAGGATGTTTTTAGCTACTACTTCTTCAAATGAAACCCAGTCCCTTTTCTTTCTCTTCTCCTAGGATTCCTATAATCCAAATATTATTATACTTTATAGTGTTACTGAGTTCCTGTTCTCATTTTGCATAATTTTTCCCTCTCACCTGGTCAGCTTGATTACATTCAGTTTCTCTGTCCTCCAGGTCATTGATTTGTTCTGCTTTATCTAGTCTATTATTTATTCCATCTGTGTACTTTTAATTTCATTTATTGCATTCTTCATCTCTGATTGGTTCTTTTTTATCTCACTATTAAGGATCTTAATGATGTCTTCTATTCTTTTCTCAAGTCCAATATCTTTATAATCATGACTTTAAATTCTCTATCAAGCATACTAATCTCCACTTCACTTAAGTGTCTTGCTGTGATTTTGTTCTGTTCTTTCATTTGATATATATTTCTATGTCTCTTCATTTTGTTTAACTCTGTGTTTCTGTTTGTTAGGAAAGACAGCTGCATCTCCTGCACTTGAAAGTAATGGCCTTATGAAAAAGAAGTCCTGTAGTGCCCCGCCATGCAATGTCTCTGTTCACTGGAACCTGGCACATTGTGGGTGTCTTTTATGTGTGATGTGTGTTTCTTACTGTTGTGACTGAGCCACTTTTTCCTTTGCATGTTGTGGGTAGTCTTTGGTCTCTGTGGTGTTAGTGGGCCAGTATGGGGATACCTTGGGCTTGGGTTGACTCAGACTAGGCATTTTGCAGAGATGCAATAGCGGTAATTGTAGGGTACTTTCTCTGGAGAAGCTTTTTTTTTTTTTTTTTTTTTGGTTGGTGCAGCCTGCAATCAGATCAGTTGTCTGCTTCCAACCCGCTGCTGGATCTCTTTCTTTCCTTCTTTCTTTTTTTTTAAGATTTTATTTATTTATTTGACAGACAGAGATCACAATAGGCAGAGAGGCAGAGAGAGTGAGATGGATGCAGGCTCCCTGCTGAGCAGAAAGCCCCATGCAGGACCCGATCCCAGGACACTGAGGTCATGACTTGAGCTAAAGACAGAGGCTTTAACCCACTGAGCCACCCGGGTGCCCCTGCTGGATCTCTTTCTAACTAGTGTGTATAGTAATCTTACCCTCTTTCCAGGGCAGGACTCACTTTGGACTGATGTGGACCACTGTAGTGCCTGCTTGCACACTGCCTGGCCTGTGGCACCCCGCTGTATGGGCTCTAACCAAACACATATTGGTAAAGGCAGATCTGTTCAAGTATATACAGTGGGACACCTGCTTCACCCAGATTGAGGTAGAATGTCCAGAGAGGGTGGAAGCACAGCATGGGGTGGGAGGACATGGCAGTGCTAGCAAGTTAGGTAAGGAGTCCACAGGTGGCTCTGTGTTTATCCTCAGGGAGGGAAATGGCATCTGTCAGTTCCTCTGTTCCTGGAGAAGTTCCCCAGTGATTTCTGTTCCTCCAGGATACATTCTGAGACTAATAAAGAACTCCCTCCTGTATGTTCCAAGCACCTTTCAAACTATTGCTTCTATGCTGTATTTCCTTGGGTTGTTTGTTGTGCTGTCTATTTATATACTCCAGGCTCTCCCAGAACCTAGCACACTGATTTTTTAAAGTTCTGGGTTTTAAGTCCTGCCAGTTGTAAGAACTTGGTGTTATAGTGCTGTTATGGTGATTCATCTTCCCATGTGGGCTCCCTGGTGTGAAGGTCTGCTTCTTTCCCCTCTCTAGACCTGCAGCATCTCTCCCTCTTTTGGATAGCGCCACAAGTCTGTTTAGTTCCTGACTACATTTATACCCTATCCACTCTCTTAAATGTGGTATCTTCCCTACATTTAGTTGTGTATTTCTTCTGCCAGTCTTCAGGTCATTTTCTGGCTTATTTACACTGATGTGAGTGTTATCAAGTTGTATCTATGGGATGAGGTGAGCCTAGGGTCATCCTACTCTACAGTCTTCCCCAGAAGTCTGGAAAGTAATTGACGTTTGTGTATTAACCTTGTATCCTGCAAACTTGCTGTAATTTCCTATTACTGCTAAGTAATTTTACCTATGGTAGTGGTAGGTGTATGTTCACAGAAAATTTTATACACAAATATTCAAAGCTACTTTATTCAAAATCCCAAACTGGAATATCCAAAAACTGGAACCAATTCAAATATTTATTAATAATGACTTAATGGGCAAACTCAGGCTTTTCCACATAATATAATACTATTCAGCATTATAAAGGTATGATACATACCACATGTGGATAAATCTTAAAATAACATGCATAATGAGAAAGAATATACCAGAAGAAAAGAGTCATAGTGTATAATTATATCTATATAGATTTGAAATAAAACAAAACAAAAACCTAACCTAATGTATAGACATGAACTGTCATTTTTTTGGGAAAACAGGATGGATTTCAGCAAAAGACAATAAGTATGTATTTCATAGGCACATGAAGAAATTTAAGGGAATAAAAGATACATTTATTATCTTGGCAATTCTTTCACAGTTGAATATATATGACAAAATATCTTAAATTGTATATTTTAAATGAATTCACTTTACTGTATGTCAGACATCAATAAAGTTGTAAAAACATTTTTAAAAATATTCCCAGTGACTGCCATTATTACTCATAATATAAGCCAAAGACCTTAGCATTACCTGGAGGTTCTAATGTGGGGTGAAATATCCTTGAACTTTTTCCACTAGTATTCTCATCTTTGTATTTTCCTTATCACTCTCAAAGTATATTGGTTTCCTCCTTTCTTTCAGATTTCAAGGACAGTGCAAAATTCAGTGCTTTTTTCTTCCTACTTCTTCTGCTTAAAATACTCTTATCAGTCTGCCTTATTAAATCTGCTGTCTTCAAATACTTTCTCACATATCATTTAGTAAAATGATATTTTCCTGACAACCCTAAATAGAAATATATCTTCCATCACATATACAACATTCCTTCATTTCCCTTTCTTTATTTTTTCCACAGCATTTACCTCTTACTATATGCTTAAAACTTTATATTAAGAAGATATTTCAGTCTTGCCAAAATAAGTCCACTATAGCCAGCTTCCCTAACAGATTACAACTAAAATATGAACAAAATACATAATAGTTACCACATAATTCTATAAAGTCAACAAATAAATCAAGTTAAAATAGGGAGTCAATTTTTGAAGAAGCGACTTACATCATCTAGGTTCTCAAGAAAATTTTATCATTTCTTTCCTTCTACTGATTAGGGAGCAAGCATCCCACAGAGATACAGCAGGTTGTACAGGGAACAAATGTAAGATACACCTCATTGTTTACTAGTGAGAGGATCAGGAGAAAGTTGTCTGTGACCTGGAGATAAAGAGGAGGATCCTCTTATTTCTTCTTTGTTTTTCTACTAAACCCAACTGAAAGTTATATCCCTGTCATAGAATGATACAAGCAGGTAAAACTCCAAGAGAAGGTTTACTTTTCTGTCCCAGGAAAGAAAGAAAGAAAGAAAGAAAGAAAGAAAGAAAGAAAGAAAGAAAAGAAAGAAAGAGAAATCAAGAAAGAAGGAAAAAAGAGAAAGGAGGGAGAGAGGGAAGGGATGAAAGAAGGAAGGGAGAGGAAAGAGAAGAAAAAAAATAGAAGGCTGATATTGGAGAATGTGTCTGAAATTCCTATCATTATCCTCTCTATCTCCTTCCTTCTCTTTCTTCTTTCCTTCCTCCCTCCCTTTCCCTCCCTCCCTTCTTCCTTCCTTCCTCCTTCTTTCCCCAAGGGCAGTATCCATTTTGATGACATGGTGATACTTGCAGCTAGAATTCTACCAGAAATGCTGTCTTTTTGATCATAGAGATATGAGTGGTGACCTCTGATAATCGCAGAATATGAAAAGAATCATGGAGAGAAGATAATTGGATAAATGTCTTCTTTAATTCTGTATATGAATTGATGCAAACCATGAGCTTACTCCTGAGCTGCACATGCATAGAACAGACCTAACAAAACACAACAAAGGCTCTGAGAACTGAACTAAAATATAAACCATTCTCCAAACCTCAGGATGGATAGACAAAAAGCATCCATTGGATAGACAAAAAAAACCCATTAGAACCACCACAGGAGGTAAGGTTGGACTTGCAATCTGAACATAACCAAATTGATTTCCTGGTAAAACAAAACAAAACAAAACAATATCAACCCTCTACAAAGAATTTTTAGATGATCCGTATGCAAAATGTCCAGAATAAAATAAAAAAAAAATTAAATATATGAGAAAACAGAAAACATGTGATTGTCACGAGAAAGGATGATCCACTCAGATGCTGGAATTGTTATACAAAGAATCTAAAGCAGTTATTTTAAGTATTATTCATGACTTAAAAGTCAACACTGTTGAAGTATGTTAGAGGTCTTCAGCAGAGGACAGAAAGTATTAAAAAAGAACATCGTAATTTTACAAGTAAAAGTCTTAACATCTGAAATTCATTAGATGAGCACAATAGCAGAATGAATATGAGAAAGGAAAGTGTAAACTTGAAAGCAATTAAGAAAAATGATTCAATTTGAAGAATAGAGAAAAATCATTGAAATCATGAACAGAGCCTCCGATATGTGGAACACATATAAAATTCTCTAATATTCATGTCACTGGGACCCCAGAAGGAGAAGAAAAAAAATATTGGACAGAGAAATATATTTAATGAAACAATGGGAAATCATTTTCAAACTTGGTAAAAGACACAAATTTACAGATTTTTAAGACTCCATGATCCTTAAACAAGTAAACTCAAAGAAAAGCATATATATATAGAAAAAAAACATGTTGAATTGATAAAAACCAAAGGCAAAAAAATCTACTGCAAAAAGTCAGAAAAATGGGACGCCTGGGTGGCTCAGTTGGTTAAGCAGCTGTCTTTGGCTCAGGTCATGATCCCAGCGTCCTGGGATTGAGTCCCACATCCGGCTCCTTGCTCAGCAGGGAGCCTGCTTCTCCCTCTGCCTCTGCCTGTCACTCTGTCTGC
>ML107701.1:43733-65021 GCA_003697995.1 Taxidea taxus jeffersonii | reverse complement strand
CCTGCTTCTCCCTCTGCCTCTGCCTGTCACTCTGTCTGCCTGTGCTCGTGCTCTCTCTCTCTCTCTAACAAAAAAAAACAAAAAAAAACAAAAAAAAAACCAGTTTTTTAAAATACCAGTAATATTTTTAAGTGCAAAAAACCTGGTATTTTTTAAAATATCAGTTAACCCAGAATGCTATATACAGAGAAAATATGTTTGAGGAATGCAGATGAAATAAAGGCTTTGCTAGATGAGAAAACTCTGAGAGAATCCATCACCAGCAAACTTTCTTAAAATGAAATCCTAAAATAAGTTCTGGGTGAAGAGAAATTACACAAACGAGAAAGTTAGGAGATCAGTAGTAAAGGAAGAGCAACAGAATTTATAATTATTTGGTTAAATGTGAGACTCATTTGCTCTAGTTGTTTAAAAGAGCTTTTAATTAGCTTTTGTGGGGTTTTCATGCATGCAGATATACATAGGACCACAGACTGCAACATATAGGGAAGTTCATTATCCTATAATGGGAAGGTTCATTTACATTTCACTTGAAGTGGTAAAATATTAACTGTAAGTCAACTGTGAATGTTTAGTTATGTATATTGCAATCTGTACATCCATGGTTTGCAGCCCATTTGCTCCCAATAAGATATTTGACAATTTCTAGAGATACCACCTTATGTTCCTGGTATCTAGCAGCCATTGACCAGAGAAGCTGCTAAACATCCTGCTGTACACAGAACAACCTTCCCATCTAAGTATTACCTGGCTAAAGATAGTCATAGTGCCCAAACTGGAAAGCCATGCTTTGGAGCAATCAAAAAAAAAAAAAAAAAAAAAAAAGAATCCCTAAAAATCCCTATAACAGATATAGTCAAAAGCCAATAGATAAGTTAAAACTCATTACTAAAACTATTCAAATCCCAAATTGGGCAGTGGGGGAGGGCATGAAGAAGAGCAAGAAATAAGAAGTACAAATCAAAACCATAAACATAAATTCAACCATATCAATAATTACATTAAATGAAAATGTTCTAAACACACCTATTTAAGACAGAGATAGTGAAATCAAATAAAAGAACAAGATACAACTAAATTTGTGTACAAAAACTTACTTTATTTTTTTTAAGGTTTTATTTATTTGAGAGAGAGAGGGAGAAGCAGATTCTCCACCAAGCAAGGAGTCTGACCTAGTCTGACATAGGAACTTGATCCCAGGACCCTGGGATCATGACCTGAGCTGAAGGCAGATGCTTAGCTGACCAAATCACTCAGGTGCCCCCCAAAACTTACTTTAAATATAAATACATATATGTTAAAAAGATGGAAAATATATGCCATGAGGACAGTATTTAAAAGAGGCTGAAGTGGCTATATCAACATAAGACAAGCTAGAACTCAGAATAAAAATAGCGTCAAGGATAAAAATGGATTTTATATAAAGATAAAAGAATGAATTCACCAAAAAGACGTAACCCTAATAAATGTATATGCACTTAAGTACAGAACTTCAGATTACGTGGAGAAAAACTAGTGGAATGAAAGAACACATTAGTCAAATACACTATTATATTTGGATATTTTAAGATATAGAAATAGAAATACAAGTAGAAAATCAGCAAGCAAAAGATATGGGATACAACTAAAAATAGATTAGACTAAAATTTATAGTATTAAATATTACTAGAAAGTTCTATATGATAGTAAGTATACATTAATTACTTTCATTTACCATCTTTCTTTATTGGTTATAAACTCCACTAAGGGAAGTAATTCTCCTTTTTTTGTTTACTGTCATGTCTTCTATGGCCATATAAGTACTAAGCATATTACAGATGCTTACTAGCTACTGAGTAGATAGATAAATGCAAAATCAGTCATCATTTTATTTTACTTGCTCATTTCAGGAAGAAGAGTTCTGATTCTTTAAAATTTTTACAAATGTGAAAGATACATAATGTCTGCACTAGCAGTGGGAATGACTCACTTTACAATCTGTATTCATTCTCAAGGGAGTTCCTAAAATGCACCCTTCTCATAAGTTGCAAGGTGAAAGCCCTATGGCTTACCCAACATTTTTCTCTTCTGCTCATTTCTCACCAACATTCCCTTATGGTTACAGTGAGAGTACAAATCAACCCAATTCAGATTGCCATTTGGATTATTTGGTCTAAAACTCCTCTATTGAAAAAAAAATGGTCAGATAGATGTTCTCATTTGGTTAATTTTATAAGATAAACTAGTAAGCATGTTTCATAAAGACAGTGAGCAAACCTATAACACACAGAAGAGTTATTTCGCACACTGAAATAATCTTACTTAAAATATCCTAGAAACAGTGCTAAGCACCTTGTAACCATTAACATATGACACACGTATTATTATATCTGTTTCACAGATGCTTATTAGATAAATTAAATATAATTTCCACTTCTAGAAATAGTAAGAGGAAGAATTAAGATTCTAATGCTTAGTCTCACTAAAGCTAGACTCCAAGAAATTTATATTGAAGAATTATAGGAGGATGGGAATAAGTAGAAAATAAGACCCAGAATTCTCAGCTGATTTTAGTCATAAATAATTGTAGAACACATTCTCGGATCTGTCTGGTCCTTACTCCATAGATGATAGGGTTCAGCATAGGCGGTACCAACAAGTACATGTTGGCCAGCAAGATGTGGGTGTGGCGTGGTATATGCTTACTAAAACGGTGGGTGAGGAAGGAGAAAAGAGCAGGGATGTAAAAGGTGAGGATGACACATACATGGGACACACAAGTGCTGAGGGTCTTCAATCTGGCATCATTAGAAGGGAGATTAAATACAGTATGAAGAATCTGCACATAGGACAGAGAGATACATGTTACATCAGTCCCAACAATTAAGATAATGACTGCCAAACTATAAAGACTATTGATGGAAATGTCAGCACAAGCCAATTTCACCACAGCCATGTGCTCACAGTATGTATGGGGGACTACATTGGACTGGCAATATGGCCATCTCCTCACCAGGAAGGGATGTGGTGTCATTAGTACTAACCCACGCAGAAGTGCCACCAGGCCAACCTGAGCCACTGCAGAATTTGTAAGAATGGATGAGTGTCTCAGTGGATTGCAGATTGCCACATACCGGTCAAGTGCCATGGCCACAAGAAGCCCTGACTCCACCCCAGAGAAAGCATGTATGAAAAACATCTGAGTGAGACAGGCATGGAAGCTGATTTCATGAAAATTGAACCAGAATACACCCAACATCTTGGGAAGAGTGGAGGTTGACAAGATGAGGTCTGTGATGGCCAACATGGAAAGAAAATAGAACATGGGCTCATGGAGAACAGTCTCAGTTTTGATGATGAAAAGGATGAGTATGTTTCCCATGAGAGCAACAATATACATTGAGCAGAAAGGGATGGATATCCAAATATGCAAGTCTTCTAGACCAGGGATGCCCACCAGGAAGAAGGTACTAGGATTGGTGAATGCAGTGGAGTTAAAGTCATGCATGTTGATTCTGGTTACATGAAGATATATTCTTGCTTTCTTTCCCTTTTTGTCCCTGGAGCAGTCAAAAGCACATATACTCTGATAAATATACAGTAGAATTACTTAGTTTAAGAATACAATTAAGAAAATTTATTAACATTTTAAGTCCTCCTTGATGGGCTTCTCTGAAATTACAAGCATTGTATTACTCACTGCCAGCTATTAATCTCATTAAGAACTAGTTGGAGTACAGAGTGTCTCCTTAGGCACAGAAGCTCCACAGTATTCTGACACTATTCTCTTTCTGTCTGTGATAGCCAGGTTGAGAAAGTTTCAGTAAATAGCTCAGGTTCCTCACTTTAACAAAGCAATGGAGCAGGGGTTAGGGGGACTTATAACATTGCCCTCACTGAAAAGTACCATTCCAAAATAATATTGGAGACATTTTGCATGAGGTTAATTCTAAATAGAAGTTGTTTTTTTTTTTTAAAGATTTTATTTGTTCATTTGACAGACAGAGATCACAAGTAGGCAGAGAGGCAGGCAGAGAGAGAGAGAGAGGAGGAAGCAGGCTCCTTGCTGAGCAGAGAGCCCGACGTGGGGCTCGATCCCAGGACCCTGGGATCATGACCTGAGCCAAAGGCAGAGGCTTTAACCCACTGAGCCACCCAGGTGCCCCCTAAATAGAAGTTTTTGAAAGCAGGACATGAAGGAATAATGAACCCCATACTTACAATGTTTAGAATAACAATAAGCTTTTCATATTTATAATGCTTTTTAAAATTTTCTGCCCTAGTGAATTTTTGGCCATAAAAGAACCAACATCTGATCACTTAAATGTATAATAGCTTTAAAACAGAAACAATTTATTGACCACTGAAAAAAGTATGCTCCCTGGATTTTTTAGGATCCCTGGAAAAATGTGACTTGGTCAGGTTGTCCATTTAGGTATAATATCTGTCCATATAGGTATAATACCTATACCTATATCTATATTATCTATCTATCATCTATCCCCAAAAGGATAACTGTTAAAATTTGTTTAACAAAATTCCCAGGGAGGAAAATTACTTGCTAAAGAACACAGCCTCTTTTTATTATTATTGAAGTGTAATTGACATACAATGTTATATTAGTTTCAGGTGGACAACTTAACGATTCCACAATTCTATACATTACTCATTAAGTCATTAAATATTTCTTTTGTATAAAATTTATACTGCAGTGCTAACTAGGGTACATGAGCTTCTTACCACACCTAAGAAATTGGAATACACTTTGGGAAAGAAGGACTGCTGAGCTCTAAATCAATCAAACAACATCAACATTTGAAAGTAGTAACACTTGCTACCTTTTGATATCATAATATGTACCACACAAAATGCAAATGTCATTTCCAGTGCCCAGTTGCTTATTTGCATTAAATCCTGGTGAGGTTGCCATTATTCTCAATTTATGAAAGAAGAAAAATGCTTTATATAAGCTAAATATTCCTCCAAAGTCATACAATCAGCACGTTGTAGGGGAAAACACACCCTAGTTTCACTCTAAAACTTCACCTTTGTTCCAGTACAATATGCAATAAAATTAAAAAGAAAGCTCCTGTTAAAGGTTTTCACAAATTTTATCATAAGTGATTCTCACAGCATACTCAGAAGCAATAAGGACATACATTCTGATTTCTTTTGCTTTATAACTGTGGTTTCATGGACTGACTAATACGGCCCATGCAAAATCCATAAAATAATCCTAACTTTATATTACAACATCTCTGTTAATTCCAGATGTTCTCTGTGAAACTAATTCACCATGAAACTAATGGTTAGTATGTTATTTCTTATTAAATTATCCCTAAGCCCAGAGAATATACCTGCATACACTTCCTTTTCCAAAGTTGGTACCAACTGACTTGTGGGCCAAAATTTCTAAAGGATGGTTGAGGAGAACTTCAAGAGCATCCTCATCTAACTTTATAAATGGCTAGTTCTTCATGGTGGGGTTACACTGATTTACCTGTCAACAATGAGGTGATCCAAAGAATTATTTAACTTATCTTCAGAAGGATCACCTTGTCTTTATGCTCTCAGTTTATTTTCAGCACAGCTGAGTCTCAACACTCCGAAGTAATTTTGAGTATTTGTTCCTGAGGTCTAGAAAGCTTTTCCTCAAACTAATATGCTATAGCACCCCCATCACTGCCTCTCTCTTTTCTTAAGCTTAAGCAAACATAGAAGAGCTGTCTTTTCCAGATTGATTGTGTTGTTGAATCAAAACCAGGAACTCAGAGATTTGAAGTATTCCCACATGAAAGGCTAATTTCAGATTAGTCCCAGGGTCTCAAACCTTACAACATATGTTTCTTTCCCTTCTGAGCAGTATAAATGGTACCAGAGAGAGTACAAAATTACGCTCACAATTACTCTGTCACATAAGGTCCGTTTATAATGAAATTTGATTTGAGTGAAGCTTTGAAATGAATAAAATGAATGAAAAAAATTAGAACTTGCAATAAGTTTTAAAAATTAGCAAAATGTCAATGGAAAGTTAGAACTAGTAATATATCCTGGAGATCTAATGTACTGCATAATGGTTATAGACAAAAGTGTTGCATTATAAACTTCAAAGTAGCTAAGAGATTACATTTTAAGTGTTCCTACCACCAAAAAAGAAACGGTAATGAGATAAAAAATAAAAGATAAGAATATAGAAATGGAAAAGAAGATAAAAATATAAAAAATAAGAAATAAAAAAGATGTGATTAAAGGTGTTACCTAATGCTACAGTGGTAATCATACTGCAATATGTAAATGTGCCAAATTAACAACTGTACACCTTAAACTTATACAGTGTTATATGTCAATTATATCTCAATATAAATAAAATTTTTAAAAAGTCAAGTTTCAGAAATCATAGGGATCTCAAAACAGATAGAGTAGGAGCATCTGGGGTGGCTCAGACAGTAAAGCATCTGCCTTCAGCTCAGGTCATGATCCCAGGGTCCTGGGACAGAGCTGTGCATTGGGGGTGGGGGGGGTCCCTGCTCTGCGGGGAGCCTGCTTCTCCCTCTCCCTCTGCCTCTCTTCCGCCACCCGCTCCTTCTCTCTCTCTCTCACTCTCAAATAAATAAGTAAAATCTTTTTTTGTTAGTTTTTTTTATTGTGTTATTTTAGTCACCATACAGTACATCATCTTAAAAAAAAGAGTAAAAAGATAGATTACCCAAATAAGTATACAAATATAAATTATTCTTTTTTTTTTAAGATTTTATTTATTTATTAGTTAGAGAGAGAGAGCGAGTGAGCACAGGCAGATAGAGGCAGAGGGAGAAGCAGGCTCCCTGCCGAGCAAGGAGCCGGATGTGGGACTCGATCCCAGGAGGCTGGGATCATGACCTGAGCCAAAGGCAGCCGCCCAACCAACTGAGCCACCCAGGTGTCCCTAAATTATTCTTGATAGAAGACTTCTCATCGTCAATGATTAAAAAACATTGTCAGGATGCCTGGGTGGCTCAGTTGGTTGGGCGGCTGCCTTTGGCTTGGTTCATGATTCCAGCGTCCTGGGATCGAGTCCCACATCAGGCTCCTTGCTCAGCAGGGAGCCTGCTTCTCCCTCTGCCTCTGCCTGCCACTCTGTCTGCCTGTGCTTGCTCTCTCTCTCTCTAACAAATAAATAAATAAATAAATAAAATCTTAAAAAAAAAAAACAAAAAAAAAAACCATTGTCAATTAAATTTATCCCAGAAATGCAAGTTCGGTTTAATATCTGATAATCAATGAATATAACAGAAAAGGGAAAAAAAGCATAATTATATCAATATGTACAGAAAAAGCATTTTTTAATATTAAATAGCTATTCATGACTAAAAATCAACAGAAATTAAGTTTACAATGAGATGTCCTCAATCCAAGAAATATATACTTAAAATATAAATAAGTAACCTACAGTAAGCATCACACTAAAGGCAAAAGATTCGATTGCCCCCTTGAGGTGCCTAGAGGGCATTCAGTACAAGATAATAGAAAAATTAAAAGCTAGGATAATTTAGACAGTGTGGTATCTGTTCAGGGACAGAAAAATAGATCAGTGAAACAGAATAAAGATAAAACAAAGTCACATATGGTGTTCTAGAATATATAAGGAAAGAACAGAATAGACAATATCTGTTATGAACATTGATGCACAAATCCTCAATAACATTCCAGAAAACCAACTTCAGCAGCATATGAAAAGGAGTACACATTATAACCAAATGGGTTATATAAATATATATTTATATATTTAATATAAATATATATAAATCCCATATAAATGGGATTTAACCTTTATGTTAGGAAAAACTCAGTCCTCCCTCCTGTATTTCTCCTTTACTCTTATACTACCACCTCACTCATAACACTTCTGACACCAGATGTGGGGGTGGTTTCTCCCACCTGACAATTCTGCAACACCATCTGGGTGTCCTATATTTAACTCAATGCTGACACTATCCACCTAGAGATGGCATCGGGTCCCACAAGTTAAGGGCTCAGTCTCACAAGATTGCTCCCATTCCACTTCAGATGCCAATCACAAATCCAGGCTGTCATCTGTGCTTCTGACTGATGGGCTCTAAGTCAGAGCTTGCTGTATTGTCCTCCTCAATTTTGATTAATTTGCTAGAGTGTGTCACAGAACTCAGAGAAACACTTACTTGTGTTTACTAGTTTATTAAAGGATATGATAAAGGATACAGAAGAACAGCTAGATTAAGAGATGCTTAGGACAAGATCAGGGAGGGAGCTTTTGTCTCTGTGCAGTTGGAGTGCATCAACCTCCTGATAGGTGGATGATGTGTTTATCAACCTGGAAGCTCTCCAGACTCAATACGATTGGGACTTTTTATGTAGACTTCCTCACTTACTCATGATCAATGACTAACTCCATTTCCAACCCCTCTCCTCTATCTGGGAAAATGGCTGGGGTTTAGGGATGAAACTTCCAAGCTTCTAATTATGGTTTGGTCTTTCTGGTGGCCAATGCCTACCTAGGAGCAAAAGATATTCCTAATGCTCAAATCACTTAGAAATTTACAAGAGTTTTAGGACCCCTGTGTCAGAAACTTGAGGCAGATATATATATCTTTATTAGGTTAAACCCTAAAATATATGTTTCTCATTTGTTCACAACCATAGAATTGTGCTAACATAATTCAATGAAGAAAGGACTGTCTTTTCAACAAACAGTTCTGGGAACATTGGATATCTACATGGAAAAGAATGAAGTTTAATCCTTACCTAAGACCGCAAATGAAAATTAACTCAAAATATATAAGACTTAAAACTATAAAACTTTTAAGAGAAAAACGTCAGGAAAAAGCCTCATGACATTGGATTTAGTGATGATTTACTAAATAAGAAACCAAAGGCATAGTGAACAAAAGAAAAAGAAATCATATATTTGGTTGTTGCTAGGAGCTGGGTGAAGGGAAAAGTGAGGATTTATTATATCTTAGGGATAGAATTTTCATTTTACAAGATGAAAAGAGGCATAGAATGGGTGGTGTTGATGGCTACAAACAATGTCAATGTATTAATTCTAAAGAACTGTACACTTAAAAATGGTTATGGTAAATTTTATGTTATCTGTATTGTACCTTAACAAACAAACAAAAACAATGGGAAAAAAAAGAAATCCACACATGATCTATAACAATGTGTGGATAGAATGGAGTTTTCAACAAAGAAAAGCTAACCAAATTAGGGAAGTATGTATGCCCATCCTATATTACACCCTCCTCCCAAAACAATCAACTTCATAATGTTCATACAGTTAGTGAATTAGAAAATATTGCTTTTAGAAGAAAACATAGAACTATCTCATTATCTTGAAATAGGCTATGGTTTCTTAAATAAGAGCATTGCCTCCAACAAGAACAATAAAATATAAAGAGCCCTGTGACAAATTCCAATATACATAATAATTTTGTATATGACAAATGTGATTTTTCCAAATCCGTAGGGAAAATTTATTTCATGTAACTAATGGTGCCAGCACAACAGATTATATGCAAAAATACCCCAAAGTACATATGAAAAAGAAGGTTCTGCTAAATTATTCTGAAAACTTAAATGTATTAAAAACCAACAAATGGTTTGGTACATACAATATCCTAGACTGTATCATAGAATTTAATTTCATATATCATAATCCATGTTCTCTACTCAACATGCATCTATGTAAATAGATAGATACCTATCTTCTTATCTTGCTGGCTAGTTATAAAAAAATTAAGCAGGAATTATCAAATGAAAATACAGAAGCACCTGGCAATTAAGAAATTATTTTTAACAATATAGCAAAAGAAAACACAATCATGATTTCTTAAAAATGAGATTTGAAGAACATATATCTTGCACAGGAAATGATAAACTCCTCAATGTACAAAGAAATGTGGGTCATGGAAGAGAAATAAATTCAAACAAACAGAAAAGTTAATGGAATATCTACAAGTAATTCAAAAGAGAGCAATTCTGTATGGACAATACATTTCTAAAATTTGGCTCATTTCATTAAAGACTGTTCAGTATGCATATACCTTTGAACTGAAATGTAATATAGTGCAAGTAATATAAGTAATAAAAGTAATATAGTGATTCAGAATTTGCTTATAAATAAAGGAAGGGCACCTGGCTGGCCAAGTTGGTAAATCATGTGACTCTGGATCTCAGCTCAGAGATCGTCATGAGTTCAAGGCCCCTGTTGGACATGGAGCCTACTTAAAATAAATAAATAAATAAATAATAAAAGACAACAAACAAACTCATAGAACTGCCCACTAAAAATAATTAAATTTACACTGCATATATTGTATCCCAATAAACCTGACTTTAAAAGAAGGAATAGGGGAGCCTGGCTGGCTCAGTCAGTAGAGCCTGTGACTCTTGATTACAGGTTTGAGTCCCAGGTTGGGTGTAGAGATTACTTAAGAATAACACCTTTAAAACAACAACAACAACAACAAAAAAGAAAATATTTACAATAGTAGTTGATATAGCAATTCTTAATGGCATAAACTTAAACATAAATATAAATTGCATAAATTAAATACATATATATAAATATAACTATAAATAAACTTAAATACAAATAGAATTCCTGCCAAAAAAAAATTCTAGACACACACATTCTAACTATTCACAAAAATTAGCTCTAAATGGATCACAGACTTAAAAGTAAAATGCAAAACTAAAACCTCTTGAAAGATAACATAGAACATGTAGATAACCATGGGTTAGGCAATCAGTTTTTACAACACCAAAAGGCACCACACATGAAATAATAATTGATTAATTAGATTCCAATTAAAGTTTAAAACTTTTGTTCTATGAAGGACATTGTCAAGAGAATAAGTTGACTAGTCACAAAGTGGGAGAAAATATTTGCAAAGACATATCTGGTAAAAGATTGTAACACAAAATATATAAGGAATTCTTGAAACTCAACACGAAGAAAATGATTGACCCAACTTCAATAGACATCTCACCACAGAAGATATACAGATGGCAAAAAGCATATGAAAAGATGCTCAACATTATCTGTTAATAGAGAATTGTAAATTAAAGCAACAGTGAGATAGTGTAACACATCTGTTATAATGGAGAAGATTCAAGCCAGTAATAATACCAAATGTGGAGGATGATGTGGAACAATAGGAATTCTTATTCATTGTGGAAATGCAAAATTGTATACTTACTTGGAAGACAGTTTGGCGGTTTCTTACAAAACTAAACATATTCTTACCATATGAGTCAGCAATTGCTATCCTTAATATTTACTTAAAAAGTTGAAAACTTAGGCCCACAGAAAATCTGCCTGTGAATGTTTATAACAACTTTATTCTTAATTGCCAAAACTTGGGAGCAGCCAAATTCTTTAATAGGTGAATGAATAAATAATCTGTGGTACAAAATAATAATTATAATAATCTGTGGTACATTCAGATAGTAGAATATTATTCAGCATTAAAAATAAATAGCATGTCGGGGTGCCTGGGTTGAGCCTCTGACTTTGGCTCAGGTCATGATTTCAGGGTCTTGGGATCAAGCCCTGCATCAGACTCTCTGCTCAGCAGGGGGCCTGCTTCCCCCCTCTCTCTGCCTGCCTCTCTGCCTACTTGTGATCTGTCTGCCAAATAAATAAAGTCTTTAAAAAAAATAGCATGTCAAGCCATGAAATAACATAGAGGAAACTTAAATGTATATTATTACATGAAAGAAACCAAGGCTACATACTGTATGATTACAATTGTATGACATACTGGAAAATGTAAAACTAGGGAGACAGTAAAAAAACCAGTGGTTTCACTTTCAGGGCCTGAGGGAAGTGAAGAACGAATAGGTAGAGGACGAATAGGTAGAGGACAGAAGATTTTTGCTACGGTAAAATTATTTTGTATGATATTAAAACAATGGATACATGTTACATGTCATGATACATTTGTCAACACACACAGAATGTACAACACCAAGGGTTAACCCTAATGAAAGTTGTGGACTTCAAGTACTAGTGATGTGCCTCTGTAAGGTAACTGACTCTCACAAATGCATCACCTTCATGAGGAATGTTGATAGTAGGGTATGCTATGTGTATGTGAGGGCAGAGTGATATGGGAACTCTGTACCCTCCTCTCAATTTTGCTTTGGACCTAAAAAGTAAAGTTTACATAACTAGATAGATAATAAACAACTTTTTTTAAAGAAATTGAATGCTTAGCAACAGAAAGTGAATTTAATAAGGTCCAACATACCTATACTAATGAATATTTTGTGGAAATCAAAAAGGAATTAGATATTAACATTGACATTATTCCTAACAGTCATTCATAGTCATAAAGTAAAATCTGAGTAAGTGTAGAATATCACTTAAAATAAATATTCCATTTTCAGTAGTTTTAAAAACTACCTATATTCTCTTGACTCTAATATTTCTGTTTTTCCCTAATATTTCTTTCAACTACAACTAAAAATGGTGAAAGGTATAAAAGGATTGACAATTTGGTCACACTACTTAAATTGAGAGAGACTTTTAAGAATATATAAGGAATGACAGAAAAAAATAAAGGGTAATTTCTAGAGTAAGAAAAGTAAGTATACTGTCCACATCATGGAAAATTACAAAATTTATGTATACTCCAAACCACAGAGTTTCATGAAAGGAAGACTAACAAAATGTCCATTGTGTTTGTTGTCAGTATGCTAGATTTAGACTTCATTTTTTTAAAGATCTATTTATGTTTTTTAAGGGGGGAGAGGTAGAAGAAGAGAGAGTCTTAACGCCATGCTGAGCATGGATCCAGAAATGGGACTTGATCTCACAACCCTGAGATCATGACCTGAGTCAAAACCAAGAGTCAGATGCTTAACCAATTCTGCCACCCAGGCACCCTTTGATTTACACTTCTAAAAAAAATATTTTTCTTTTACCTTTTCAGTGTTCAAATTTTCTAAAAAGTAATTCAGTTGCATTGTCAGGAAAAGTATATAGTCATTGCCATATGGTCATTGTGAATAAATTGAGATGATCTATATTATATAAAGCCAATTTAATAACACGCTGCATTTCTCCTCAAAACTAACTTGTCTTTTTTTGTTGTTGTTGTTAAAGAGAGAGAGAGAGCGAGCACAGGCAGACAGAGAGGCAGGCAGAGGCAGAGGGAGAAGCAGGCTCCCTGCCGAGCAAGGAGCCCAATGTGGGACTCAATCCCAGGACGCTGGGATCATGACCCAAGCCGAAGGCAGCTGCTTAACCAACTGAGCCACCCAGGCGTCCCTAACTTCAGTCTTAAATAGCTACTTTGATGAATAACAGTTTTGTTGGATGGAAAAATTGTATGCAGATTTTCTGTTTCTGTTCCTTTCCCTTTTTTTTTTTTTAAATTTATTTGACAGAGAGAGAGAGAGAGATCACAAGTAGGCAGAGAGGCAGGCAAAGAGAGGGTGGGGAGCAGGTTACCTGCTGAGCAGAGAGCCCTATGTGGGGCTCTATCCCAGGACCCTGAGATCATGACCTGAGCTGAAGGCAGAGGCTTTAACCCACTGAGCCACCCAGGCGCCCCCCTTTCCCTTTGTTTTATACTTTTTCCCAAACTATAAACTTTTAAGGTATATATTATTTTTGAAGCAAAGCAGCTCCTAAATTCTAGCTGTGGCCAAAGCTGACTTATATAGAAGAGCTCTACTTATATGTAGAGCTGACTTCTACATTGGTTACACAAAATTAAAGAATATATGATAAGCTAAAGCAAAGCAAAGCAATCTATGATAATTTAAGCCTCAATTATAAGCCCAGTTTCTTTAAAATGGAAGACAATTTAAACATTTCAGAGACACACTTTGCGTTTTCAGTTCTTCTACTTTTAAGCCCTAGATTATTAACTGTTACAAGCAAAAGAAAAAAATGCTGACTCCTTAAAAGCCTATACTGTCATCAATGTATTAGCCACTCTGGGTTGAGTGTGTCTGTGCTAAGGAAAGATGGAATGAGAAACATTTGTCATTGAAGAAACATAATAAGTAACTTATGCATCTTGAACTTAATTCTAAGTGTTGGGAAGTTTGTCTTGGGAACACAAGTTAGGAAATGGCCCTATACTAAAAATAGTAATGTCTTTCACAAAATAGTGTATAAGTGTTGGTACCTACTATATTCCATATATTAATTACAAATATTTTTAGTAAGTATGACACATTCACCTGGGAAATTTCTGTCTCCTTAGGTAGTAGTGATTTAATTGAATATAAACAAGGCCATAATTCCATGGTATCCACCTGTCTTGCTGACTAATTAAAACAAAAAGAAAAACTAAAACTATAACTAAAAACAAAACAAAACAATACAACAACAACAACAAACTTTACAAACAAAACATATCAAACGTATGTGTTTGTGAAGACTTTAAGAAATATCTCTCCGATATTTTCTGTTTTGACACCATAGATGATAGGGTTCATCATCAGAGAGATAAGAAGATAAATGTTGGCTATAAAGATGTGGATGTGAGGAGCTATGTTCTCACCAAATCTATGGGTGATGAAGGAGAAAAAGGCGGGAATGTAAAACACTAGGATGACCCAAGCATGTGCTTAAGGTCATCCTTAAGCGCATCCTTTCTCCTTTGATGGAAGTTGAAACACAGCATGAAGATGAGAATATGAGAGTACATTATCAATATGAAGTCCAGCCCACCAGAAAGGAAGGTGAGTTAAGCCTTAGAGCCTGTGGATCCTGGTTTTGGCACAGGCCAGTTTGATCAGGTCCATAAATTCACAGTAGGTATGGATGATAACATTGGTTTTGCAGTAGGGAAATCTCATCAGTAAGAAAGGATGAGGAGTCAGAAGGATAATTCCACATAGGACAATGGCCAAACTCAAAACCATGATCACTCCATGTGTAAGGATGGTGGAATGCCTTAGAGGGTTACAGATGGCCACATACTGGTCAAAGGCCATGGCCAATAAAAATCCCGATTCCATGGCGGACAGAGACATTAGTAGGTGGTAGTGATGATTAATGATGATGGGAGTTGCAGTGGTGGTAATAAATGGTACAAAGACTTTCCTCCTCTGACGTTCTGTTGCATTTAAAGATTTTCTCATTAAAAAGGGAAAACTTCCCTTATATCTTACAACCAGCTTCCTTTAGGTGGCTCCGGTTCTGCTAGCTCTTTTGTGCCATAAATCTGACCTAGGTAAACACCTGTGCAAAGATGGATAGCCATAAAGCCCTGACTGTAATTGATTGAGGAATTAGGTCTTAATTTCATTACAAATAAAAATACAAGCAAAGTTTATGCAGATGAAAGCAACATCCTTCAAAAGCAACTCTACTTTTAATGAAGATATATTTTAAATGAGGTACTTGCTTTATTTTTTTGTATTAACTTTCTCTTTTTCATGTTTTAAATTTAAATCCAATTAGCCAACTTATAGTACATCATTAGTTTCAGATGTAGTGCTCAATAATTTATCAGTTGCATAAATTATTTGCTTTAAACTGCCTTAATTCTCAGCTGGTTCATAATGCAGACAGGGCAAACATTCATGTCATGTTACCCCAGCCCCACATCCCTATACCAAGTAATAACGTTTTCCCTTTCTCTTCTTTTCCCTCCACTATGTGTCTGTAATCTGCCAGAAAGCTTCACTGAGGAATTTCTGTTGAGCCTATTTGAACCCCCCAAAGGGGGGCTAGGCATCCTTCTACATAAGAATATGTGATAAAAATATATATAAAAAAATATATATATATATATCCATATATATCTATATATGGATATGGGTATATATATATATGGATATAGGTATATATATGGATATATTTATGCATATAGATATATATCCAAATATATCCAAATGTGAAGATAACCTTTGAAAAGGAAAACACTCTGCCATATTTTTGTGAAGTTTAATTGACAGATCTGTTTATAAAGAAAAATTGGAGATCCCTTTTTTTTTCTTTAAAGGGGTCATGAGAAAGAGTACAGATTTTTTTTTTAAGATTTTGTTTATTTGTCAGAGAGAGTGAGGACAGGCAGACAGAGTGGCAGGCAGAGGCAGAGGGAGAAACAGGCTCCCTGCCAAGCAAGAAGCCCGATGCGGGACTTGATCCCAGGACGCTGGGTCCATGACCTGAGCCGAAGGCAGCTGCTCAACCAACTGAGCCACCCAGGCGTCCCTGGAGATCCCTTTTTTTGTTTGATATGCAGCTTATCTAGAATTATTGTGATTCTCTGTAGAGGTTATTCTCTCTCATAGTCCTCCCAGAACAGACTCTTCTCCTTACCAAGAAAATCCCCATACCCACTAATTTCAGTTGAAGCAAGTATTAACTTCCAAGTAAACTATCTCTGAATGACTCTGGTGATAAAGCCTAGTTTATTTGCTTCTCATTTGCACTCACAGAACACACATTCAAGTAGTTCAAATTTTAATGCAATTTTGCAAATATGTATAATGTTTATATGTTTTTTAATATTTATTTATTTGAGAGATAGCACCAGTGAGAGAGAGCACGAGCAGGGGGAGGGGCAGAGGGAGAAGCAGGCTCCCCACTGAGCAGGGAGCCTGATGGGGGGCTCACCCCAGGACACGAGGATCATGGCTGAGTTGAAGGTATTTAAGTGACTGAGCCACTCAGGTGCCCCCTGTACAATGTATATTTAAATTTATCTTCCAAATAAATTACTGGATTCCTGAGAGCAACATCTAAATTTTATCACTGTTTTATGCCTGATATCTGGCAATAAGTCTCCCATGTAGTAGGCTATTTCCATAGGGAAAAAATTAATTGCATTAAAATAGAATTATAAATTTACTTATTAAATTCTATCTGTTACAGAAAATATAGTAGGGAATAAAGTTTAGGGTAGTATCAACCCCTATTTCATTATTTAAATAAATAATAACAATATTAATCTGTTCCTAGCCAATTTAAAAAGTCTCTCAGATTTCCCTAGATATCACTTAAACACTCAAAAAACAAGTGTGTAATGTTATATCAATTATTTCTATCCAATATAGATACATTAACATCAATTACTTATTACACTTGCCTCATTACTTGAATGTTGTAGTATATATGCAAAATAATGAACAGAATAGATATGAATAGTTTATTTTCCTTCATTTTATTTTATATTATTTTTTTCTTATGTTTAATTAGCCAACATAGAGTACATCATTAGTTTTTGATGTAGTAGTCACAAATATTCTACTCTTTGTGTCATTAGTAACATATACCCTTTCATAAATACACAATTAAAAAATCACAGCACATTTATAGTCATTTCAATAGCAAATTAAAATGGAAAAATCAGAGCCAATTGAAATGATTAATTACCTACTGAGATTATCTGAATAAGTTTTGGTGTCATTAAGAGAGAGATGAATCAAAAAACAAATAGGATGAATGGGTAAATGATGGATGAACAGAAGGATAGACATGAGATAAAGGAAACATAACCTGTTAAGTGGAGAATCAAGGGACTGAGTAAACATGATGAGTATTTGTGTAATTTTTTCAACTTTTCTGTTTGTTTAAAAATATTTATAATAAAAATTTAGGGGAAAAAAGGGAGATGCGGCTCTGGTCATTATTGCTACTTAGTAGTGGGGAAGGAGAATGAGAATTTGCTTCCAGTATGTGGGCCTTTCCATGTCTCTTGGAATATAGTTTTCACAGACTTTTCCATTTCCTTAGGACATATTTTCACTTAATAATGTAAGGAAAATAACATGATAAAATGAAACTCACTTAAAGAATACAAGGAAAATGTAACACCTTAGAATAAACCTACAGTCCACTCTGTATCCTTTTGGATAGGCTTGTCCTCAACTGACGTTTTTGATGGCAATCTGTGTAGATACATTGTGTGTGTATGTGTATGCATGTGTCTCTGTATGTTTACTCAACCAATGAATAGTATGGAAAAATGTCTCACAATTTGAATAATGAAAACTTGGATATAAGAGTTTAGATAGCTGAGGTTTTCTAAATTTGAATTTAAAGGGTTATATGGGGACATTTGTTTCTGGACAAATTGGAATAAAGGGACCTGAATGAAAGAACTAAAATACCATAAAATAAATTAAGTCAAGGCACTCAAGATATTGGGCATCAGAAAATGAGGGGCAATGGAATCTGAGTGATGGGAAACAATTGAGGTTATCCCCAAGCTTACTGACTAGCGAAAGCTATCAAAACACATTAGGGAAAGGTAGAACCCAGGCAGAGTTCAACATGATTCCTAAATTCAGGATCTGGAGCTGGGATTCATGGTAGAATAAAACAATTAGAAACAGTCAACCAATATACCAAAAAGAAGAAATCTGCACAGAGAGGGAACTCTTTTGGTTTTCAGAAAGACTATTAAAAACTTACTTTAATGCCGATTAGTTCATGCACAAACTAATTAGTTCAGATTAGTTTGGGCCAATCGACCCAAAACATGTGTGAACAAGTCTACCCGAAATTGAAGGAAGGACCAAACACAAAAAAATGGGGCAATACGTGAAGCTAACCTTTTTTGAGCAGCCATACCAGAATTTTTCATAATTTATTGTGATAGCTGTATCTATAGAGTAATCTCTACGTCACAATATCACAATAGTGATAGAAAAATAGAGGGAGACCATACAGTGGGGCAAAATGAGTACCAGATGCTCTGCTTTTGCATAGGACAGTCTAAAAACAAAACCTGACAAGATCAACGAATTTGCAATCTAATCAAATTTCAGAATAAAGTTTGAAAACAGAGAAATTAAAAAAAAATAGCAACCAGCAAGGTAAAATACATTATGTCTGGCAATTTGTTCCTATTTTCCAATCATGAAACTAAGTAGAAAAAAGGTTCATCAGTAAGGAGAACAATGAATTAACTGAAACTGACCCAGACAAATGACACAGATACGAGAATTAATAGATGTAAGCACTTAAAGTCTTTACAAATTCATCCTGTATCTTTGAAAACCAGCATCCTCGCTTCCAAGGGAGGGATAAAATTGATATGGAAGCCCAAAATTCACCATCAACATAAACTGTCACTATTTGACACAACTGAAAGTTCACTAAAATTCTCCATTCAAAAGGCTTTTAAAATTTTTTAAATTGATGTGACTCAGAAATCACCCTGAGTAAAAGAGATTTGTAGTGGCAATTGTTTAACATTGGAGTATCAGGGCAAATTTACCAATTGGGCTAACAAAAGACTGACCATAAAACTTAAACAAATAAACAAGCAAAAAACAGAGAATGAGATGCCGATCAGAGAATTTGAAAAGTTCCAACATAGTCCTAAAAATTTAGAAAACCATATACCTGTGTGCATAGTACATACACAAGATTAAAAAAAAAAACACTCAAAATAAAAATTTGCTTTCTAATCAAAGACTTGATATTTGAATTGATATTATGAATAAATTCTATGAACTAAAAGAAACCAAGTCTAAAGCAGAAAAAAAAAAGTTTGAGAATTATGTGTCATCAAATAGAGAATATAAACAAAGAGATAGGAATTACAAAAAAAGAACCAAATATAATGGAAAAATATAATAAATGAAATGTAAAATTCACTCCAGGTTCTCAAAAGCATATTTGAACTTGTAGAAAAAAATGAATAAGCAAACATGAAGAAAGGCCAATTGAGACTAACCAACTAGAGAAGCAAGAAAAAGAAATTGCAGAAAAACAAAGTCTCAGAAACTTTCAGGATACTAACAAAAAATAGCAACATACCTATAGAAGAAAACTGAAAATGACAAGAGAGACAGAAATAACATTTGAAGAAATATTGGCTGAACTTTTTCAAATATTGCTAAAGAAAAAAACAAAACCTTTAATCCTCATATACAAGAAGCTCAGGAAATTCCAAGTAGAATGAAATCAAGATATTCTTAACCAGAGTGTCAAACTTTTGAAAGAAGAAAACAAAGGGATAATCTTCCAAGCAGTAAGATATGATTTTAAACACATTTGATTGTTAAGAATTTAAAGAATCTCTCCCTGATTCTCTTGGTTTTCACACCATAAATAATAGGATTCATCATGGGTGGAATAAGAAGATATATATTGGCTATAAAAATGTGGATATGTGGAGCAATGTGGTGGCCAAACCTATGAGTGAGAAAAGAAAAAAAGGCTGGTGTATAAAACACTAAGATGACCCATACATGAGAGACACATGTACTTAAGGTCTTGAGGCGGGCAGCTTTGGATGGGAGACTAAAGACAGTGAGAAGAATAAGGACATAAGAACAGATGATCAATATGAAATCCAGTCCCCCAGTCAGGAATGCCACTATTAGGCTGTAGGCTCTACGAATCTTGGTCTCGGTGCAAACCAGCTTTATCAGGGCCATAAACTCACAGTAGGTGTGGGGGATGATATTAGTTCGGCAGTAGGAAAGCCACCGCAGTAGAAAGGGGTGTGGACTGAGGAGTATAGCTCCTCTGAAGACAATGCCCAAACCCAAGCGTACAATCACTGCAGGTGTTAGGATAGTGGAATGTCTTAATGGGTGGCAGATAGCTATGTATCGATCAAAAGCCATGGCCAAAATAAACCCAGATTCCATAGTAGACAGAGAATGAATAAGATACATTTGAGTGAGGCAGGCTTCAAAGTAGATCTCTCTGTAATTGAACCAGAAGAGGCTGAGAATCTTGGGAAGTGTAGAAGAAGTAAGCATCAAATCAGCCACGGATAGCATACATAGAAAGAGGTACATAGGTTCATGCAGTTTGTGGTCTGTCTTGACAATGAATAGAAGGACAACATTTCCCATTAGTGACACTAAGTAGACGAGGCAAAAAGGGATAGAAATCCATATGTGGACAGTCTCCAATCCTGGGATGCCAAGCAATAGGAAGGTGGCAGGGCGAAGGTTGGTCTTGTTATAATTTAACATTATGCAAACAGTAGATATTCCATGGCCCTGTCCAAATTAAAAAAAAAATCACAAAAATTATAAATATATGAATACCAGGTTCTTTTTTTTTCATTATTCTAGGCCAGAATGGATGCTGGCTATTGAATTAATTCTTCAGTAATATAATATTGAAAGGCATCAAATACATGAGACTGCTTTTTGGGGGGTAAGAAAAATCAGTAGAAAATCATCTAGCTAGCTAGCTAGCTATTATCTATCTATCTATTCTATCTCCTTGACTTTTTTTTTTTCATAAAGTGTTGCTCAGTTAGCCAGATGCATTTCAGTAGTATTCCAGAAGTAGTAGTTGATATATTGCTGAGAATGAAGATATAATTTTCTACTGTTTGAGAAAAG
>ML107701.1:0-43333 GCA_003697995.1 Taxidea taxus jeffersonii | reverse complement strand
AAAAAAGTGTAAGTACCACCATCATGAATGAGATCAGTGATTTGTGATATTTTACCTCTCTTATTCCCCTCCCAATGATAGAACTTACAGATAAAAGGAAAAGATGACTTGGGAAATACTAAAGAACAATTGGGGAAATTATCTAAAAAAGCAGAATGAAGAGGTATGAACAAAACTGGTCCTATTTTTAAAGATGATTCATTGAGCTAATAAATGAAGGACACTTATTTTCATAAAATGAGTTCAATTGAATGATAAGAAAATACTTAGCAAAGGACTATAGAGAAAATGACTAAGTCTGAAAAACGTGAGTTTTCATATTACCAGATATTTGTATGTTTTTTGGAAAATATTAATCAAATTTTTCCAGAAGTTGAGTAATACATTCATCAATCAGACAATATACTTCACACTGACTTTTGTTTCCGAAGCAAACTCCTCCCCATGCCCTATATTGTACCTTTTATCCCTGTGACTTCATTCATTCCATAATTGAAGGTTTCTATCTCTCTTTCCTCTTTACCCATTTTTTTCCATCTCCCACCCCCTTCCTTCTAGCAACCCTCAGTTTGTTGTCTACATTTACAGGTCTGATTTCTGAAGCCAACTTTTAAATGCAACTCTTAGCTTCCACATATCAGCTTGCCAGAAAGAGTGCCTTAGAATCTGTGAGCAATTATTTTGGGAGGGTATCCTAACAATACAAAATTTTGAAATGACAAATCATTATTTTGGTTCAAATATTGGGATATAGTGATCTTATGTAACATGAGGTATCCTTTCACTCAGAATAAAACTAAGTGTGATTTTTTAAAAAGGTTTTGATAAATGTGGTTCAGTACTAAATCCTAGGAGTGGATTAATAGTTATGAACAAAGGTTTTAGATCATCTTAAATATTGAGTTCATGTTCTGCCTTAATTTTTGTTAAGAAGTTTAACCATCTTTCAGAGAACCATAGGTGCTGCCTTCATTACTTTAGACTGGATCTAGAACCCCATCATAGGCTCCATAATTCCCTTCTCGTGCAAGCCCTGAATTTTCTCATCCCAACTCAACTACAATTTTTTACCCTATATCCTGGTTATCTTACCTCTACAATGAGATGGCCTCATTGCTCACCCTGAGGGTCAGCTTAATACTGGTTATAACTACAAGAGCCATTATACCTCTTTTCTTAGGGGACCAGAGGCCTGCAAAGAATATCCTGCCTATCACCACTCATGAGAATGCTATCTGATTATAAACAATTTCACTAGTCTCTCCCAGTCTCTCCAGGCACATTTTGGTCTCTTGAAGGGAATCAATCTTGTAGTGTCTTCACCACCTAAGCTCCTAGCTTAGAAACCAAAAGGAGATGGCCTCTGGACTCCCAAGTCTCTTGAGATACTTGATTTATTATACCCACTGGGCCTAAGCACATTCAGAGGTTGTAAATTAATGCCTTCTTACATTGTATGTGATGAGAGCTAGAAGGAGTGGGGGATACCAGAAAGGTGCATGTTTATGAATTAATTAGGTGTCCACATTAATATTCCCATATGTCTCCAGATATTCTAAAGTAACTTATCTGAATCTTATTTAGTTCTGGAAAACAACGGAAGCTCCAGGATATTTTCTAGTCATGTTCTGTTCTTGAATCACCCCTGAACTTTACTTGTTTAATCAAGTACAGAATATTCATTATCTCCCTCTACAAAAGAATCATTAATTACATTTTGGTTAGTGTGTTATGCAAATAATGGATATGTTTTCCTTATAGATATGTCCTTCCTCATCCTTCTACTCTATTTCTGTATTTCAGGAGTGATGAACATTATAGGCCATATTTTCCAGGATCACAGATGATCTATATTTATGCTGGGTTTGTTCAGTGGGGGCACTGGTGGGAAAATATTAGGGAAAAAGAAAGAAAAACCTCTTTTATTTCACCCTATTTCTCACTCTTTTTAACTATCATCTGCTCCAGGACTCCAGATCCTGCCAGAGGGGACTTCCATGGTTTAAGCTTCCACTGAGAGACTCATATCTTTGAGATATGATGGAACTACTGATTCTACTCCCTGTTTCACTGACCTAGAGTTGGTATGGCTTCCCATAGTTCTTTAAAAAATTTTTTTGTATAAGAAATACAAATCATATCTCATATCTCAATAAATCTCATAGATATGAAACTATGAGAGACTGTGGACTCTGAGGAACAAACTGAGGGTTTTGGGGGGATGGGGTGTGGAGTGAGTCTGGTGGTGGGTATTATGGAGGGCATGTATTGCATGGAGCACTGTGTGTGGTGCATAAACAATGAATTTTGGAACACTGAAAAATATATAAAATAAAATTTAAAAAGAAAGAAAGAAAAAATTTTTTTTAATTTCTTAAGTAGACTCTAGACTTAGCATGGAGTCCAATGCAGGGCTTGAACTCATGACCCCAAGATAAAGAACTGAGCTAAGATCAAGATCAGAGGCTTAACCAATTAAGCCACCCAGGTACCTCAATGAGTACCTTTACTTCCTAATTTCTGGGAGACTTTATTTTCAAATATTTCACTTCTTGGAAGTTCTATAGCTTATATTATTAGTAGTAGTAGTATTGAAGATGCCCTATACTAAATATTCAAGAAGTTTTTGTTTCCTGGTTAGATTCTAACTAATACAGATACCTTTCACAATACTATATGGCTTTGGTAATTGGTTGGTTTGAAAGAATGACAGTGTTACCTAGTTAAAAAGTCAACACTTTTTTTTAATATTAGCAAGGGAATAATAAAAAATAACCAGCAACCATGACCCCAACATAATAAAGGCCATATATGAAAAACACTTGTGCTAACATTTTACTCAATGGTGAAAGACTGAAAGTTTTTTCTCTATGACCAGGAACAAGACAAAGAATACCCATTTCTATCACTTGTATTTAACATAGTACTGGAAGTTGTAGCCAGAATAAATAGGCAAGAAAAAAAAAGATACCTCAGTTGAGAAGGAAGATATAATATTATCTCTGTTTACAGATGACTTGATCTTTTAAGAAGAAAATCATAAAGATCTCTCTATCTGTCTCTCTCTCTCTTACACACACACATACCTAGTAGAACAAATAAATAAATTAGCAAAATTGCAGGATTCAAAATCAACATGCAAAAATCAAAAATTGCATTTTTATATAAAAATAATGAACAATATCAAAAGGAAATTATCTAAATAATTCCATTTATAATAATATAAAGAAGAATAAAATAGGAATGATTTAAGCAAAGAGACAAATACTTGTACAGTAAAAAATATAAAACATTGCTGAAAGATATTAATGAAGACACAAATAAATGGAGAATTATCCCATACCCATGGATTGGAAGACATAATATTGTTAATATGTTAATATTACCCAAAGTGATCTACACATTCAATGCAATCTCTACCAAAATCATACTGGCTTTTTTTGAACAGAATAATACAATGTAAAATTCATACAAAATCTCAAGGAACACAAAATAGCCAAATTTTTTTTTTTGAAAAATAAAAACAAAGTTCAGGTCTCATACTTCCTGATTTCAGAACTTACTCCAAGTGACAGTCATGAAACCAGTATGTTACTGGCCTAAAGACAGACATATGACCTATGGAATAAAAAGGAGAGCTCCCAATTAAACTCTCACACATATAGTCAGGTAATTTCTACAAGATCATTCAACGGAGAAAGAATAATTTTTTTTCAACAAATGGTGATTAAAAAACTACAGATCCACATACAATAGAATGAAGTGGGACTCACAGCATATAAAAGATTAGTAAAAATGGATCAAACACCTAAATAGGAGAGCTAAAGCTATCAAATTCTTAGGAAAAAAATATAAAAAAAACTTCATGACATTGCATTTGAAAATATCTTGGATATGACACCAAAACATATGCAACAGAAGTAAAAAAAAAATAAGCTGGACTTCACCAAAATTAAAACTTCTGTGCTTAAATACAGAGAACAAATTGGTGGTTGCCAAAAGAGAGGTGGGTGGGGGGATGGGTGATATAGGTGATGCAGATTAAGGAGTATACCTAGTGTGATGAGTTCCAGGTGATATATGTAAGTGTTGAATCACTATATTGTACACCTGAAGCTGATATTACACTGTATGTTGATTAAACTTTAATTAAAAATGAGCAGAAAAAAGTACTTTAGTGCTTCAAAGGACACTATCAACAGAGCAAAAAGGAGGCAGCCCACAGAATGGGAGAGTATACTTGAAAATCATACATCTGATAAGAAATTAATAGCCAGGATATATAAAGAACTAAAACTCAACAGCAGTGCAATAACAACAAAATGGCTGGACCAGAAAATGAGCAAATGACCTGAATAAACATTTTTGTAAAGAATGTGTACAAATGGCAAATAAACACATGAAAAAGATGTTCAACATCAATAATTTTTAGGGAAATGAAAATCAAAAACCACAATGAGACATTACTTCACATTTATTAGGATAGCTATTACTTTAAAAAGTAAAATTAAAAAGGAAACAGCAGTTGGTGTGGATATGAAAACATTGGAACACTTGTGCATTGCTAGTGGGAATGTAAAATGATACAGATGCTGTAGAAAAAGGCACGATTGTTCCTTACAAATGAAAACAAAGAATTACCATATGATACAGCAATTTGAGTTCTGGGCATATATCCCAAATAAATTAAAACAGGGGCTTGAACAGATATTTATACAACTATATTCATAGCAGTAATATTCACAATAACCAAAAGGTAGAAGCAAAATATCCATCCAAGGATAAATGGATAAATAAAATGTAAGATAGGTAGATGATAGATAGGAATCTACATCTAGATCTATGTATGTTTTCTCTGTGTAACTATAGTCCACTATAATATATAGGAATATTATTCAACATTAAAAAGGAAGGAAATTCTGATGTGTTCTACAACATGAATAAGCCTTGAAGATTTTATGCTGAATGAAGTAAGCCAATCACAAAAGGGCAAATACTGTTATGATTCCACTTGGATGAAGTACCTAGAGTAGCCAAATTCACAGAGAAAGCAAGTATAATAGTAGTTGTCAGGGGATGTGGGGAATGGAGGGGGGTTAATGTTAATGCATAGAATTCCAGATGGGGAAGATAAAAAAAAAAATCTCTGAAGAAGGTTGGTGGTGATCATTGCACAGCAATGTGAATGCATTAATCACTGGACTGGACAATTAAAAGTGATTAAAATAATAACTGCTATGTTGTGGTATTTTACCACAATAATAAATAAGGCACCAGTAAACACCCTTTAGTTACATTCCACCTTAATGCTAAAAACATGAATGGTAATATTGGATAGATAGATACATAGATGATAGATCGATCTTCATGGTTTTTTCTTTATTACAAACATACAAATATATATTAACAAAGAGAAACATCAGAGGAAGCTTCTTTCAGTTGTACCCTAAACTGTTCCATAAACAAGAGTAGGAAAGTACCCAGCATTTAGTTCTCTAGAAAAATCTTATTTTGTTTACAATGTATGTCATTTTATCTTCTTTTTCTCTTTCTATTGTTCACTCTCTATTTGTAATTATCCTCCAAAAGACATACAGTTAGAAGATTAACAATTTGTCCTCCAATATTTAATAAATGACTAAGCTGAAATAATTTGTTCGATTAGAATTTTTTGAATTCACAGACATGTAGTAAGCAAAATTTTCAGGCAGTAGATGCAATTCAACTTGCAGGAGTAAGAGCAGCAACTTACCTTACTCATATTATCTCTTTTATTTCCATTTACCTTGTCAATCCAACTTAAATCAAGCAACTTTGACCATTAATGTCCTAAGAACATGCTCCCGTATTTTCTTGGTCCTTACTCCATACACAATGGGGTTGAGAAAAGGGGGCACCAAAAGGTACATATTTGCAATAAAAATGTGGATATGTGCAAGCACATTCTTCCCAAAATGGTGAGTGAAAATGGAAAAACCAGCTGTGGAATAGAATACAAGAATAACACAGACATGTGATCCACACATGCCCAAAGCCTTAAAGCCAGCTTCTCGGGATGGCAGGTGGAATACAGAGCAGAGGTTGAAGGCATAGGATACAGCAATGAGAATGGCATCACATGAGCCAATGATAGAAGCCATACTGAGGCTATAACTCTTGGTGGCCCTTATGTCCATACATACCAACTTCACCACAGCCATGAACTCACAGTAGGTGTGGGCAATGATTCGTGTTCTGCAATAGGGCAGGTGTTTGAGCAGGATGGGATGTGGAGAAAAGAAAGCTATGCCCCAGGATGCCTGGGTGGCTCAGTTGGTTAAGCCTCTGTCTTCAGCTCAGGTCATGATCCCAGCGTCCTGGGATTGAGTCCTGCATCGGGCTCCTTGCTCAGCAGGGAGCCTGCTTCTCTCTGCCTCTGCCTGCCACTCTGTCTGCCTGTGCTCACTCTCTCTGACAAATAAATAAATTTTTAAAAAATCTTAAAAAAAAAAAGAAAGCTATGCCCCAAATCACCACAATAATACCCATTATGGTGATGTGAGCATGAGTGAGAATGGCGGTATGGCCCAGTGGATGACAAATGGCGACATAATGGTCAAAGGCCATGGCCAGGAAAAAGCCCGATTCCATAGCAGTAAAACTGTGAATGAAAAACATTTGGGTCAGGCAAGCATCAAAGGCAATGTCATGGGCTCTGAGCCAGAAGAGACAGAGCATTCGGGGAAGGGTGGATGTGGAGAGGACCAGGTCAGTGATGGAGAGCATGCAGAGAAAAAGGAACATAGGCTCATGGAGACTTCGCTTTGCCCTCACCACAGCCAGGATGATCACATTCCCCACCACAGCCACCACGTACATGGAGCAGAAGGGAATCCCAATCCAGACATGCAGGTGCTCTAGTCCTGGGATGCCCATCAGCAGGAAGGTAACAGGAGAGGGATGAGAGGAGGCATGTTGCTTTTCCCTTTGCTTTTTGTCACTACTTCTGAAGAGGAAGCAACACATCCAGATGCTGAAAACATGGAGGTTCAGTTCAAGAAGACCCTTAGTGATCTGTTGCTAAAAACAATTCAAGTTATAATCATGTGTATTTAAATTCACTAGGATAATAATGCTAAAATCAGTAATAACATACCAAATGACAGAAGTACAGAAAGATAATACTTATCATATCAGAGACCTATATGTCATCTGGTCCCTTCATTTGCAATAAAAGATTCCATCTGTAGTCACACTTGTACTTAGTTCAACAAATATTTACTGAGAGGTTACTGAGTTTCTTCCTTGAGCTCTCATTCAGTATTTCCCTCAGGTCAGTGAGTTTTCCATAACCGGAAGTGATCTAGCAGAGACCTTGTGAAAATATCTAGGAGTTATCGAAAGGACCCTTATAATTCACTCTGCCATTCATGTGAGGCATGGAAATAAGTGGTCTTTGTCCCTCTCTGGACACGATAGTGAAGTCTTTGGCCCAACTTTTGAAGTAGAATCAACTCAATTTCTATCTTTAGCCTTTCATTTGCCACTCTGCATATGTAACTAATCTCTCAAATTTATCAATGATGCTACTTTTTTCTTTTTGTCTATTTCTTTCTATCATGTAGTACTTACGTAGGCAAATATTATGTTTTGTTTTTTTTTTGAACCAGCAGATATTTGTTTGTAAGGATAAGGTGTTTCTTAACATTAATCCCTCACTACTTTTTACTCTCATTTTTTTCAGATTTAGATTATTTCACTGCACAGCTGTATACTAATTGTGCTCCTTCATTTATTGATCCAGAAACCCAAATTTCCAAACATGCACAATAGTTTATTTATTGGACTGGTATATTTACCTAATGATGCTTTAGGTACCAGTTACTAACTGTAGTGGGTTTCTTTATGCTTCTTCCTATAATTCCAATGAATAGTCAAACCTCCGTGTCAGAGAAGCCCTGGGATAAAAAGGGGTTGAGCATGAGGCAGGAGCTGGGAGAGTTGAAGAAAAGAACTAACTTTTAAGTCACTACAAATGCTCCAGTTATAGAGTAACCCTTGGTTATTGGTTTTCTGCTTTTCTTGTCACCTATCAAGGCCATATTTAGTATGTATATGGTTATGTTGTCATCAGTTTTTAAGGAGAATCTGCTTTCCTTATATCTCAAACAAATTCTCATAAATGGAATACGAACTAATAAGAAGTTACATAGAGTTATCGCTATATAGGCTTTCCTGAATCATGCCCAAACTCTTATATTCCCCATATGTCATTCATATATATATTACATATTATACATTATACATATACATTATATATGTATATATGCATATTACATATATATACACATAAATATATGTATATATATTTATATATTTTGTTTCTAGGCTTTTACATTTACTAGAACCTAGCTTTATTATAGTAAAAAACACTTAAAGAACACAACTATGGCTCCCCCCTACCCCCATGATTTAGCTTTTAACAAGTAATTACACTTTAACTTTAAACAGGTAATTTATAAGGCAAATAATTTTCCCAAAGGAGAGGGAAGGATGAGTTACACAGAAATGACAACAAGGGATCATATTAAGTTTAGTGAGTTAAGAAAAGCCTTCTACTTAGACTGGAATATGAAGATTGCATGAGTTTTTCCCCTGGGTTCTGAATATAGATATTTAGGTATAGATATAGACAATGCATATCTACCTATCTGCAACCATATGCACACACGCATAAACAAAGGAAAAGGAAAGGAGCATAAACGAAGTTCCATCGGGAAGGACAATCATGATGTAATGAAATAAATCTAGTGTAGCTGGGACTCAAAGGTTACAAAGAGATTAAAGTGAAATAAAATTCTGTGGGTAAACAAAGGTCCCCAACATTCATGTGTAAGCACATAGCCAACAGGAAATGTTATAATCTAGACTAATGTAGTGTCTGTCACTTGTTTAGGTACCAAGTACATGTTGGAGTTACAGATACAATACAGAGCATTGCAAAAACAGAACTAGAAAATACACATACTCACAGATACACACACACTGGTTTCTAATTTTTTTTTGTACAAACACACATAATAAAACCTCTATGGTATCATCTCCCTGAAAATGCCAACCTGTCATTGAGTATGGAGATCATGAAGTAGCCTTATTTTGTTCCTTTGATAGATTCATGTAATATGAAATGTGATCAAAATGAAAGATAAGCCTCACTTTATGATATCCTTAAAAAGATCTTTGTTTCCTAGATTTTTTTTCTTCATTTTATCCATAAAGAATGAAAAATGTGTATTCTCTTAGTTTCAAAGAATTACATATTCCCTCTTGACTCCAGGACATCCAGAAAGTAAAAAGATGTTAAGAAAATCCCATGTCCTTGAAAATTTTCCTTAGATCATTCAGACTATATCTTTCTCTCCATCCATTTCTTGTTTCATAACCTCAATTAGTTCATAAAGAAACTGATTCAGAACAAAGAAGCAACCTAAACATGCAGTTTCTATATATAGCAGCTTCAACATGGTAATCTCAGAGGATAAGCAAGGATAACATCAGACACAACCAGGTCCTTATGGAATCACTAGGAGAGGGGCAATATCTGTACTTTGGTAAAAGGTTTGATAATCTTCCTAATTTCAGGGATGGTTGCAGATGAAGCCATCTCTTAGTATTTTCGCATAATTTATCAATCACATAATAGGACCTGAAGGGAACTGAAAAAATACAGAACACATTCTTTATTGCTTGTATACATCAACTTCATTGCCAAAGGGAGTCTTTTATGTTGAAATTCAAGGACATTAGAGAGTAACTCAAACCTATACAAAAATATAAAGTTCTTCAGTAAAGATAAAGCACACACAGATATAAAAACCAGTATGATCATAATTTTGGTTTATAACTAATTTTTATTCTGCTACAGGATAGGAAAGACAAAAGCACAAACAGAATTATAAATCTAAATTAATGGGTACACAATATATAAGGATGTACTTTGTAACATTAATAACATAGATTGTGGATGGTGGAGCTCTAAAGGGAGGAGTAGAGCTTTTGTATGTGATTGCAGTCTAGTTGTTACCAGTTTAGAACACATTGTTATAACTTTAGGATGTTATATATAATCCCTCTGGCAATAATGAAGAAAATATTTGTCAAATATTCACAAAAGGAAATTCAAGGAATCAAGAAATGCCATTACAAAAATAAAAAAAAAAAACACAAAGGCAGGCAGTAAGAGAGGAAAGGAGGGACAAAAAATTATAAGACATACAGAAAACAATAATAGTGATAATAGTAAATGTATCTAAAATAATAATTATTTTATTTTATTTTTTTAAACCAAAAAATAAAGAGTATCTAAATAATAGATGATAATAGTAAATCTTTCCTTATGTATAATTATTTTAAATGTAAATGTTTAAAAATCCCCATTTGAAACAAAGAGTGGCAGAATGAATTAAAACAACAGAATCCAGGAGCACCCGGGTGGCTCAGTGGGTTAAGCCTCTGCCTTCGGCTCAAGACACAGTCACAGGGTCCTGGGATTGAGCCCCACATTGAGCCCCACATCGAGCCCCACATCGAGCCCCGCATCGGACTCTGGTCAGTGGAGAGCCTGCTTCCCCCTCTCTCTCTGCCTGCCTCTCTGACTACTTGTGATCTCTCTCTCTCTCTGTCAAATGTGTAAATAAAATCTTAAAAACAAAAACAAAAACAAAACAGAATCCAGACTTCAGTTTTCCAGTCTAGCATGTGAGACATTGAAAGTTTACACTGTACCCTAACAACAAATAAAAAGCGGAACCAGCTGAAAAGTCAGCAACTCTTCTTGGACCCATAAGAGAAATAAGATCACAGGGCAAACTGCTGCTTCCGAAACTGAAGAAACGAGTAAGTTAAGACAGAAGAATACAATTTACTGGAGCAGAACTCTCTATGGGAAGCAGTGCCAGGATAAGAAAATACAAACTATAATTGACTAGTTGTTGGATGCTTAGTGTGGGCAAGCCTGAGAGATAAACTCCAGGAGAACCCAGTCATTGATGGGTCCCCACTCTTTTATGAGTTTTACATACAGGAGCTCATCAGGTCCTCACAGTGTTATAAAAGAAAAATCCTCTCATTTGGCCGGGCAGGGAAAAGTGAACCATTTTGAAATATATTAGAGCATTCAGAGCATTCTGTTCTTCTTAACAAGGTCTGCATTTAGAAAAAAACTAGTTAGCCAAACCCTAACCTGCTAGGGTTTTATCAGAGTCTAACTGGTCTGGAGGAAAGGAAATAATTCTGGCCGGCTCTAGCCTTCCAGGTGGGAAAGGGGAAAGAGCCAACTTCAGTCCACCCTAGACATCTGGTCCCTCCTAAGGGAAATGAAGGGGAAATTGGGTAAAACACAGGAAATTTATAGCTTAGATGCAAAAGTTTACTAAAAGACTGAGACCTAGTCATAGAACAATAGAACATTGCCCCTCTCCCTAACTCTTACTGCCACACTACTAAAGCAACACAAATTGAAGAGAAAGAGCCAAAGCTGGAACCAAATTTAGATATGGCAAGGATGTTGGAATTACTAGACCATGACTTTTAAAAACTATTATTAATATACTAAGGACTTTATTGGATGAAACACACATCATGCAAGAACACATGGGCCATGTAAGCAGACAGATGGAAATACTACAAAAGAACCAAAAAGAAATGCTAAAGTTAAAAAAACTAATAGAAATGAAGAAAGACTTTGAGGGAATTATTAACTAGTAGATTGGACATACTATAGAAAGAATCTCTGATCATGAGAATACCTCAATAGAAAATTCCCAAAATGAGAGGCAAAGAGAAATAAGACTAGAAAAAAGAAAAAGAAACAAACAAACAAAAAAAAAATAGAGAGAAAGAAAGAAAGCAATGTCTAAGGACAGTAGGACGAATAATAACTATACACGATGGAACATATGAGTAATGAGAATACCAGAAGGAGAAAAGGAGAGATGGGAACAAAAGGAATATTTGAAGTGATACTGATGGAGAATTTTCTCAAATTAATGCCAGACACCAAACTACTTATCAAAGAATTTCAGAGAATACCCAGAAGGATAAATGCCAACAAAACAATAGGTCTCGACATATCATCTCCAAACAGCAAAATGTCAAAGATGGCAACAACAAAATCCTAAAAGAAGCCAGAGTTTAAAAAACAACAAGAACAACAACAATAACACAGGTGGCCATAAATTAGATATACATCTAATTTGTCCTCAGAAGCCATGCAAGCAAGAAAAGTGAAGTGAAATTTTAAAGTGTTGGTGGGGGGGAGAATTCTGTACCCTGAAAAATAATTCTTCAAAAATGAAGGAGAAATAAAAAATTTCTCAAACAAAAATTGAGAGAATTTGGTGTAAGTACACCAGCTTGAAGGAAATATTAAGTAATTCTTAGAAGGAAAAGGATATAGGTCAAACATTCAGATCTACCTAAGGAAAGAAAGAGCACTAAAGAAGAAATAAGTGAAAGTAAAACAAAATCTTTTAGTTTTCTTGTTTGTAATTTATCTAAAATGTTGATTGTTCAAAATAATTATATGAACATTATATATAAACATACATTTACACATAGTTGCTATAATTATTTTGAATAAATGTTTACCTGTTAGATAAATGTAAATGCATGTACATGTATAAGCAAAATGAATGCCAACAATGATACAAAGAACAGGAGGAGGTTAATTTGTTATTAAAAGGTACTCTCATGGTGGTATAGTATTATCTGAAAATAGACTTAGATTGGTTGTAAATGTATAGTGCAAACTCTAGGTCAATGACTAAAAAAAGTAAAAAAATAAAATAAAAAGAAGTACAACTGATATGCTAAAAGAGGAAAGAAAATAGAATTATATAAAATTCTGTTAAAACCACAATAATAATCTTTAACATGTATGTAGCTAAAAGCAGAATATCAAAATATATGATGCGCAAACTGATAGAATTCCAAGGAGAAATAGATAAACCTACTACTATATTTGGATAATTCAACATACCTTTATCAGAAATCAACAGATGCTGCAGGCAGAAAAATCAGTAATGATACAGTTGAACTAAATGACATCATTGATCAACCAGAGATAATTGACCTCTATAGACTGCTCTATCCAACAACAGCAAAATACAAATTATTCTCAAGCTTGCAAAGCTTGCATGGAACACTCACAAGGATAGAGCCTGTTTTGAGCCATAAAACCACTGTCAATGATTGACAATCTTCCAAAACAGGAAACACTCAGCCCAGACTAATTTACTGATGAACGTTACCAGACATATAAGAAAGGAAGTATATCTACACTTTAGAATCCTTTTCAGAAGAGAGATAGGGAATACTTTTTGATTTGTTCTATAAGGGCAGTGTTTCCTTAATGTCAAAACCAAAAACATTACAACAAAAGAAGACTACAAAGCAATATCTGTCAGGAACACTGATGCAAAAATTCTCAAGAAAATATTAACAAATCTAATCCAACAATGTGTAAAAAGAATTATAGACCATGACTAAGCACAATTTGTTCCAGTTATATAAAACTTGCTCACCCTTTGAAGTCAATGATTGTAATCCATTACACCAACAGAGGACTTGAACCATACTATAGAACAACTGGACATAATATATTCAGAACATTCCACACAACAATTGCAGAAAATACATTTGTCTTAACTGCACATGGAACATTCTCCAGAGTAGACAAGATGCTAAGATTTAACAAACATAAAAAGATTGAAATCAAGAAATATTTTTCTTCCATAATAGAATGAAACTAGAAATCAATAGAGGAAAAAGTGGAAAATCCACAAATATGTAAAAATTAAATAAAACAATCAATAGGTCAAGAAAGGAATCACAAGAACAATTGGAAAACATTGCAAAAATAAAATGAAAACACTATATTCCAACTGGCACTTGGGAGAGGGAAATGTATAGCCACAAACCCTTACATTAAAAAAGAAAAACCTAGGGGCGCCTGGGTGGCTCAGTGGGTTAAAGCATCTGCCTTCAGCTCAGGTCATGATCTCAGGGTCCTGGGTTTGAGCCCTACATCGGGCTCTCTGCTCAGCGGCAAAGCTGCTTCCTCCTTTCTCTCTCTCTGCCCGCCTCTCTACCTACTTGTGATCTCTATCTGTAAAATAAATGAATAAAATCTTAAAAATAAAATCAGTAACCATTAAAAAAAAAAGAAAAAAAACTAAATTTACAATTTATACAGATAACAACATGCTCAGTAGTAAAAAATGAAAGTTTTCCTCTAAGATCAGGACCAAGATGCCCAGTTTCACTACTTCTATTCAACATAATATTGGAAGTTTTGGCCAGATCAGTTAGAAATGAAAAAGAAGGGATGCCTGGGTTGGCTCGGTTGGTTAAGCCTCTGATTCTTTATCTCAGCTCAGGTCTTGATCTTGGGGCCCTGAGTCCAAGACCTGCAAAGGGCCTACTTAAAAAAAAAAAAAAATGGAAAAGAAATAAAAGACATCCAGATTGGAAAGGAAAATGTAAAAGTATCTTTGTTCTCAGATGACATGATCTTATACTTAGAAATCTTGAACATTCCACCAAAATATGAAGTTTAGAAATAATAAACAAATTCAATAAAAATTCAGGATACAAAATTCAGTTGCATTTTTATCCACTAACAATGAACATTCTAAAAAGAAAATTTAAAAAATAATCCAATTAATGGAAAATAAAATACCCCAAAAAGTATGGTAAAGCAGATGGCAATATGATAGCTTGGAAATAGAATCCAAAAAAAAAAAAAATGTTTAGGAATAAACTTAACCAGGGAAGTGAAAGATTTGTACACTGAAATCTGTAAACCTTTGCTGAAAGAATTAAAAAAGAAACCAATTAAACAAGAAGACATCCCAGTTCATGGATTGGAAGATTCAATATTGTTAAGGTGTCTGTAGGAGCCCTCTCTGAGGAAGATCTACAAATGGCCAATTAACACAAAAGAAGATGCTCAACATCTCTAATCAAAACCACAAAGAGACAACTTCACAACTATTACAATGGTTATTAATCAAAAGAAGAAAGGAAAGAAAAGGAAAGAGAAGGGGAGAGGGGAGAGGGAGGGGAGAAGAGGTAAAGAACAAATACAGTCTGATGATTATGGAAAAAGAATGAAGGAATATCATTCACAGAAACATGACATTTATATGTTAGACAACAAAGAGACGAAATTTTGGAAGTGTAGTAAAATAGATGGTAATCATAATTTATATAGGATGCCTTGTAAATGTTATGGAACAAAAACTACTTTAAACCATCTAAGTGAGACCCCTGCATGTGTAGATAGAAGCAACAATAAATAAGGCAAGATAACCTTTTAAGAGCAATGATGCTGGGGTGCCTGGGTGGTTCAGTGGGTTAAAGCCTCTTCGGCTTTAACTTCGGCTCAGGTCATGATCTCAGGGTCCTGGGATCTAGCCCTGAATCGGGCTCTCTGCTCAGCAGGGAGCCTGCTTCCTTCTCTCTCTCTGCCTGCCTCTCTGCCCACTTGTGATCTCTGTCTGTCAAATAAGTTAACTCTTAAAAAAAAAAAAAGAGCAATGATGACAATTTAATAACTTGGGAAATTAGGAAATTTCTTTTTCTACACAAAGATAAGCATGTGTGAAGAAGAAGCCTATGCATCAGAAATTCCTTGTCCTGATTTTAGAGAAGATTAATATCTGAAAAGAGCACATACAAATTTACAATCATTTGAATACACTCAGTATTTATTGTGTGTATATTCTGTGCATGTATATGGGTATATATTTTGATGGTAAGGTCTATCTCTGCCTTTTTATGTGTTTGTCTTTCTTCTGCTTCTTTTCCATTCCCTCCTTCCTGGAGAACAAATAATGTCAGCCCCTTTCCAAGGAGACTTTGAGATCACGGTCCTAAAAGGCCAGAGGGAGCTAAAGACTTGGGTTTATTTTCAGAACTGTCCCTCAGGAGACAAAAGGCCAGAAATTTCAAAATCTGTTCTCTAAGGTGGGCATAATAGGGACTCCAGTTCCCATTTCAGCTGGAGATAGGTTATATGTTGACCAAGGAATCTAAGTGAGCCTTAACCCAAATCTCTTTGCTCAGAGGTAAGGCCGGGGTGGGGGGTGGCTTCAATTAATTTTTGTAAGGGAATATTGTGCATCCACCAGGACTCTGCTCTATAGGCTACTAAGAGTGAGGTCTTTGATGACAACTTCTACTCAATAATAGGAAACATGGAGGTTTTTCTAGTATTTAGTAATTTCTATTCTCTCTGACAAATGCAGGATAGTACAGATAATGGCTTTTCATGGTAGTAGAAAAATCCAAATTAGGATAGGACCATAGGTGAAAGTAGGCTAGAAAAGCGAACACCAAAGGAGGCAGCAGGGAACTAAGAGTCTGAGAGGGACTCCTGCATCTTACTACTTTCAGAGCACCTCAATTAGCCAGTTGGTCAGTATGCCTAAAGATCTTCAAGAAGATACATTTATCACAATTTTTTAAAAAAAATTATTTATTTATTTGACAGACAGAGATCACAAGTAGGCAGAGAGGCAGGCAGAAAGAGAGGAAGGGAAACAGGCTCCCTGCCGAGCAGAGAGCCCAATGCGGGGCTTGATCCCAGGACCCTGGGATCATGACCTGAGCTGAAGGCAGAGGCTTTAACCCACTGAGCCACCCAGGTGCCCCTATCACAATTTTGTTTTTAATTTTCTCCAATCAACCTAAATTCAGAGAGGGACTGAACTTTTCACCATTCTTTCTCTCATTTCCTCTTTCCTATTTTCCGCCTAGCTTCCCATGTTTCTTCCCTTTTTCTTTTCCTCATGCCTTACTGCTTCCCTAAAGTTTTTTCCTCTTTCCTTGTTTCATCTAATTTTCTCCATTAAACATGAATTATCAGAGATGGGGTAAAACCTCTAGGTATTTCTCAGGGTAAGGTTAAAACCTTATTATTTATTCCTGGCCTGGGAGAGATTATGTCTATGATCAGTTCTTCCCTCAAACACCTTTATTTCAACTTACCTGACAACTATTTTCTTTAGATGTTCCCCTTGTATAGAACAGGGCAAAATCCTTTGTTGCTTTCTGTTCAAGTTCTCCTTGATGCCTTATGCCTCACTATGATCTATGCAACAGAGGGATTTACATTGTCCTAGTGAGAAATGTTTGGGGTCTAAAATTGTTCTTGTTGAATGCCTGTGCCTGTCCGTTGATGCTTTATTTAATGGTGTTTATCTACAAATGTTTACTGAATGCTTTAGTGAGGAAGACCTGTTGATTTGGAAGGTAACATTTTAAATTTGAATGTATGAAAATTAGGATTAAATAAAACACACTGAAGGCATTTGGCATGTAAAGTATGATTATATGTGTATAGCTTTTATATCTGTGTTTTTCTATGTAATTGTGGTCATGTATACATAGCTACACATTTTTGTCTTTGCTTTTGTTATGTTTGTCCTCAACATCCTCAATTTAGGAAGTTATTACATTATGTATGAATCCAGATACCACTCTTCACTCATGAAAAAAGTACCAGACTGTAGAATATTTTGGATCAGAACTGCATAAGATGTTATATTATCTGTAAGCATTGACTGTGCAAGTAGTCATCATAAATGATGTATCCCTTGAATTCAATTGTGTCCAGTAATAGGAATCTTCCTTTTGGTAAATCCAGTATAAGGAACCAGTTAAGAAACAATATCACTGCCTTCTTCTCTTGCACTGCAATAAAACAAGAACTAATTTGAAATAAATTTGAAACTATTTTCGTGCTTTTTTTTTCCTTCTAGGAATGGACATATATATCTTCTTCTCCTATTCTAGCCAAATCCAGAATGCCCCATCAAAATATAACCATATTCCATCCATCTTCATTTTTTCTTTTAGGCATCCCAGGGCTTGAGACTGCCCATGCCTGGATTTCATTGCCATTCTGTTGTATTTACTTTATGGCTCTTATTGGCAATGTCACAATCTTGACAGTCATATGGACAGAAAGAACCCTCCGGAATCCAATGTTCTTTTTTCTTGCCATTCTATCAGCCATAGACCTGGCCCTCTCTACAACCTCTGTACCACGAATGTTGGGTATCTTTTGGTTTAATGCTCATGAAATTGGCTTTGGAACTTGTGTGGCCCAGATGTTTCTCATACACACCTTCACAGGAATGGAATCTGCTGTTCTGCTGGCTATGGCCTTTGACCGCTATGTAGCCATCTGTGACCCCCTCCACTATACAACCATCCTGACAGTCCGAGTGCTATCAGGAATTGGAGTAGGGGTTGCACTGAGTGCAGTCGTGCTCACACTGCCCATGATCTACCTAATCCATCGTCTACCCTTTTGCAATGCCCGCATTATTGCCCACACCTACTGTGAGCACATGGGCATTGCCAAGTTGGCTTGTGCCAACATTCAAATCAATGCTATCTATGGTCTCTTTGTTGCTTCCTTCCTTGTTCTTGTCCTGGTACTGGTTGGAATCTCCTATGGCTACATCCTCCATGCTGTATTCCGCCTCAAATCGCAAGAGGCCCGTCACAAGACATTGAGCACGTGCAGCTCTCATGCTGCAGTCATGTTTGTTTTCTATACACCCTCTCTTTTCTCCTTTCTGACTCATCGATTTGGCCAAAAAATACCTTCTTATGTCCACATTCTTGTTGCCAACATCTATGTGGTCCTTCCACCAGCCCTCAACCCTATCATCTATGGGGTAAGGACCAAGCAAATCAGAGAGTGTGTGAGCCAAGTATTTATTGACAAGTAAGGAACACTATACTTGATCTTTAGGGATGAAGAGCTGCCTGTAACCACAATGTTAACACCACCTCCATATTAATACTTGAGAAGCAGTTGCCAGTGTATTTGTCTATGTGAGAAAACAGTAATTGAAACCTCAAACTGATATGCCATAACAAATAATCCAAGCCCTGGGAAATAATTCCTGATTTAAGTCTGCTTTTAAGTTCTCATTATTTTTGCTGAAGGGCTGCAGCCTCTGACTGTGGTAGTTCATTATTCTCGAGGAAAAGAGAAATCAGAAGACTTGCAGATGGGTCCCTATAATTTAATGTTTCTCTATAATATTAAATTATAATTTAATAATTCTCTGATTAAAATTGGTGTTCATATAATGTATTAGAATTCTGTGTGAAACATCTAATGGTAAGTCTAAGCTTATTCCAATTATCTATGGTAAACATTCAGATAAATCTTGGAGTATGTAACAGTACTATAATATACTTTCCAAGAATATTATGCCCAAATCATTTTACAAGTTTATTTTCAAATTCCCTAATTTTTCTTATTTTACCTTATGAATATAATCTTAGGGAAATATATCAAAAAGCTTTAAAAAATAATTAACACTTCCTTCCACTCCCCCCAAAAGATGACATAAATAAAGAGCCTTGAGAGTTTTTATTCTTAACAAAGTATAGTTTTTATTCTTAACAAAGAATAAAAGTTTTTATTCTTAACAAAGGAAAACTGATGTTATAAATTCAAATCTGGAATCATCCCATCTGTTGCAGTTGTAACTTTTGCAGTCATCTGTACAGCCTCTATGTGAGTCTTCACTCTCAGAGTTTACCGACACTACTCCATTGTGAACATAATGGGTTTCTAATAGAAGTGAATGTCATATCACAGTAGATAAAGAACCTGGAAAACATTTTTTTTAGAGTCAGCTTTGATTAGTGCTTTGCTGGAATGTTTGGCAGAGTTTTTAGGGTAAGTCTACTCTTTCTTTCCCAATGAAGGTTGGTAAGCAGGAATCAGTTTGTTTTTCTTCTTTGCTCCTGTGTTAATAATGTAAGTAGATATACAGGATATCTTGAACTGATTGTCCTGAGGCTGTCTCAATGTTCTGTTTAGTCTCCTAGTGTACAGAACAATCTATTTTCAGGCTCCAAGTGGATAGAAACCGTAGAAACAATGTCATTTACATCACTGCAGGGTTCAAGTAGTTTATCCATTAATACACATTCAAAAATGGGAATCAGGTATCTAATAATATGATGATACACATAAAGTCGGGAATCTTTAACTGCCCATTTTCTTAGATTTTAAAGTTTCATTTTTCTCAGTTCCTCTCAAATACTTTGACAAAGGCTTTAATATATTTTTAATGTGTTTATAAGAGTATCTAACAGATATTCACTTCTTTGTTGTGTGAATTTCACATTAAGTAAAATGAATTTATAATAATTTAAGAAAAATGAGTGTATAATAATACATGAAAATAAGGTACCTATAATATGAAGTGATTCTTTACATTATTAAGTAATATATTTCAATTTTTCAATTTAACATTTCAATATAGTACAAACACCAAAAATATTTTCATGGATTAGAAGCATTTACACCTCCTTTCTGGTCATTTTGCAAATTTCACCTCTACATAAATGCAAAGATTAAAAAAAAATAATACTTCAAGAAAAACTTCAAGAGGCTCTTACTCTAAAGATATGTATCGGCCTGACTGGAATCTGTTTCTCATTTCCAGCTCCCAATTTATTTTTGTGTGCATTATTTTGTGTGCAAGACAGACAAATTGCAATTATTTTGTGTGCAAGACAGACAAAAATGAGTCAGTAGAAAAGTACTGAAAATACAATACCATATTGTCTTATACATAATAAATTCAGCTCTGCAGATTCTATAAAACCTTACAAAAAGTCATTTAGGAGGAAGGATGAAAGACCATCTTTAGGAGTGGTATTTTTGAAGAAAACACTGACATAAGGCAATCTTAAACTTTTGATAACAGAGAAAACAATATAAGAGTAAAATATACAGAGAGTATAAGTAAAATTAATTATTCAAGAATGTTGTCAGGTATCACAGACATTATATTGATCTAACCACATTATTTAAAACCTTGGCTGTGGAGTCAGAGAGAACTAGATTTCTCCTCCTTGACCAACTGTAGTACATTCATAACTGAAATGGTGCCATGCCGTGCCTTTTTTTCTCACAACTACATGAAAGAGTTGTTAAAAACACAAGGTTCTTGACAGGTGACTACCTGAGGAAGCTGCATCGTGTTATATGAGGTTATAAATGTCCCAGCTAATGGAAAAGAATCAAAGTTTTGAAGAGAATACCTGAACTCAGCAGCATTAGGGGCTCAAAATGACAGATAGCCAGAGTCTCAACGTGCTGAGAAGTGAACCTCTCCACCTCTTTTTAGGAAACAAACAAACAAACAAAAAACCCAAAAACAATAATACTCCATCAGCAATGTTCAGATATATGATTACTGTCACTTTGTTATTGGCGAGAAGAATGAACCTAATTCATGAGCACATTAACACTGAAAAATACAAGGGTAATTCTAAATTTTAAAATATGTTATATGTCCATATATAACCTAATAATGGTGTACTTGTTTTCTTTTAAGCGTTAAATACATTTATAATAATCTAAGTGTATGTGAGAGGACATTTATACTATAACTTTTTATATTTATTTGAACAAATAACCTTACCTCTGCAAGTCATATAAATTTCATAGTCCTACTTTACTCAATCCCCGTGTTTTGTCCAATTGCTAGTAACTGTAATAATACCTAAAACATAATAAGCAAGCATTCAATATTTGTGAATGAAGAATATTTCTTAAATGGACTGAGTCTCTATTTTTTCCACATAAATAATATTCTTTGGCATTTATGAATAAGGATAAATATGTTTGCTAGTAAATATAATTATAAAAAGTGTATTTGACATACAAAATTGTAAGAAAAAAGCATTATTTCGTAAAATATATCTCTCTATGCACGATGATTTTGATAATCTGGTAAAGATGTGAATATTTTGTAGGTCCTATTATTAAGCCTCATATATAGTGAAGAGTTTTCTGCTTTTCCCATACATTTTAGCTTGATTCACTAATGACTCATTAACTTTAATTCCTACCACACTTACTGGGTGGACCACATCTTTACTCCAAATCTTGCATACATACAGTAGATATTACAACTGCTATTAATAATTATTATTATTGCTCTTACTAGTAGGATACAGTTTCTAAAAAGTTTCTTAAAGGTAAATGCTTACTTAATTTCTCTTAATAGTTTCATATATAAATTTAAACGCAAATAAGTAAATACTAGAAAATCAAGTGACTCAGCCTAAGATATGCCAAGGACTTAGTTTGGGAAAACAAAAGAATTCACACATTTATTGAAAGTTCAGAATTATTAAAAACATGGAAAATGAAACTAAATCAAGTGCTTCTTAAGCAGCCTCCAAAACCACTGGTCTAACGTGTCTCTTGTTCCAACTGATCTGACATGACAAACTCTTGATGGACTCTGGATAATTTAATTCAAGTACAACCACATAGTGCTGCACCTTATGTCATGCTCCAAATCCCCTTCCTAGGGTCAGAGCAATCAACACTATAAATCAGAAAATGTAATGGGGTGATCCTTTTACAAATGACAGGTAGGTGTCAGTGGGTAAAGAATGTCTCCTTTCCTCTCCTGCAAGCATCAATTACGAGATAAAAGTTTACAGAATGGGCCCATGAGATAGAGCATGTAGACACAGTTAGCAAAAGCCAGCTGCATAACACATCACAATCAAGGACCTCCTACTTTTCTTGTCCCTCATTCAAATGTTTTGATATCAGAGTCTCCTGTAAAGTAATAGAATATAAGACCTTTGTCCTGGACTCTGATTTTTTAGCTTAGTACTATGGTGAGGAGTAAGTTGAAAACCCAGTAACTGTTCTACTCAGTGAAGATATTAAGTCATGGGAAACAACATATCCCAGAAGAATTAGTTTTTAAGATTTTATTTATTTATTTGAGGGAGAGAGAGAGAGATTACAAGCAGGGGGAGAAGCAGGCAGAGGGAGAAGTAAAAGCAGGCTTCTTGCTGAGCAAGGACCCTGATGTAGGGCTTGATCTCAGGATCCTGGGTTCATGACCTGAGATAAAGGCAGACCCTTAACCAACTGAGACACCCAGTTGCCCCACATCCCAGAAGAATTTAAATATTAGCACCAGCATTAAAGCTTGATGATAAATCATAAAATTTTAATGAATAATCACCAAGAAGAGGAATAGGGAATAACTTTGTAGTCTGATTATTTCCTTTTTCCCAACAGTCCTAGTAAAAGTCCGTAGATCCTTTTGGATCCTTTTGGATCACTAATACCTTTAAATCTAATCATATTATAAAACCAGTTCCAGAAACCTTGAAACTAAATTAGAAAAGTGATCCTTAAGATTCTTTTCCTTGAGACCCTACTCTCAGTATCAAAATCTATATCAGAATTCCCCACAGAAACAGAGCCCCTAGAATATACATATGAATATAATAGGACTATCTATCTATCTATCATCTATCATCTTCCAAAGAGAAAACTCATGTGATTGTGCAGACTGGCAAGACTGGATCTGTAGGGCAGGCTAGCAGGCTGGAGGCTGAGGGAAGAGTTGAGGCTGCAGTCTCATGTTCAAAGACAGTCTGGATGCAGAACCCCGTCTTCACTGGGGAACCTCAGTCCTTTTCTCTTAGGGCCTTCCATTGATCAGATGAAGCCTACCCATGGGAGGGAGGGTAATCTGCTTTACTCAGCATCTGATTCATGAATCACATCTACAAAGTGCCTTCACAGCAACCTCTGGACTGGGGACCAAACATCGGGGTACATAGCCTAACCAAGTTGATACATGAGTGTTAACCATCACAAAGAGTAAACAAGACAAAAAGGGCTCCTAACTTCACTCTCACCCCTGAACTGTCCAGGCTGAGGCCAGGCAACTGTGACTGGAAGATTTGAAAACACCCACAGGGGCAAAGACAGGCTGAGAGACCGGCCTGGGAAGCAGAAGGAAGGTAAACAAAGACATCAGAGAAAACAAAAAGCTGACATCAAACACCAAACAGGAGATTCAAACCCACGAAGGTGTCAGTTTACTGAGGTATGGAGTGATGAACTGATCTGGAGTGGCCTCACCAGACAAGGGAGAGGGATCTCGGAGGCTGTCCACTTGTAAGTGCTCATGAAGATTAAGTGTGTGGCACCCAGGACCTATAAGGACCTGGTGATGGCCTGTATGCGGTATTGAGACAGCCTCCTCAGATCATAAGCCAGGTCTGGCTGACTCTGGCCTTGGGCTCACAATAGGCCCTTTGGGTGGGGCCGTGCCCAGGCACTCCTCACAGGTTTGGCCTTAGGGCCAGGACAGTTGCACTTGCTAGTGTTTTGGTCTCTCTGAGGTTCTGGCCAATTGGAGTCCACACTTTAGAAGTTACAGCAGCCTAGTTAGTTACCTTGCTCACACAAAGAGAGAGTCCTCTGTTCTGACTTGGGAAAGGAGGGGCAAGGCATCTGGAATTCATTCCCACTCCTTCTCTGCTCTGCAAATGATCAGACACTCAGGGAAGAACACAGGGTATCATGTGCAGTCCTGCCTGTCTTCTAGAGGGGCCAGGACACTGTGTAACATGACTGAGGACAGGGTCGCAGCTGACGGATGGGAGGCAAAAAGATCAGCTGTCTGAGGGTCTTTCTTTTCTGTTAAAGCACACTACTGAAGGCAGGGCCTAGGTACCAGTAGTGAAAGGGTTAGTGTGGCACACAGGCTCTGAGGTGCCTGCTGGAATCCTCCTCCTCTTTGTCACCCTGGGGCAGAGGTTTTGAACGTGTTGCAGAGTAGTAGCTCATGGTGGTCCTCAAAGACCCTCCTCTTCCTCTTTCATAATCATCTGCTATGTCATCTGTAATTTACTTTTCTCTGGCCCACCCCTTTCCAATCATCTCCACCCCCACTTTTTCTCCTCCAAAGTAGTTTCTTAAAGGTCAAGTGCTAAAAAAAAAATAAAAAAAGTGCTTTCTGCTTCCTCAAAGAACACCTCATCTCTTCTGGGATAGATCGTTTCTCAGGTGTTAGCCACAGAAGACCCTCTATGGGGTGTTGCTGAGAGGTTCCAACCATGGCCACAACCCCACTGTAGCCCAGGATTTTGGGAGGTTGGGTCTGGGATAATTTATGGCCGCCTCCTCCAAGGCTGTCCTGAGGCCATTTTGGTTTCCTGAGAAGGCTACTCCCTGGATAGCAAGTTGATCCTGGAGGCACAGGACTGTGTACATACAGATAACTGTGTCTTCTGGGTAACTCAGTCAATTGAGCATAGGCTCTTGGTTTTGGCTCATATGGTGATATCTGGGTTGTGACATCAAGCCCCAGGTCAAGCTTGCGATGGGTTCTGCACTCAGCAAAGAGTATGCTTGAGATTCTCTCTCTGATCACACACTCTCTCTCTTTTTCTCTCAAAATTAAATAAGTCTTAAAAAAAAACAAAAGAAAATAGTCTGGAGGTTGCAATAAATTAAAAATAGAACTACCTTTTGATCCAACAATCCCACTCTCCTGTGTGTATGTCCAAAGGAACCAAAAGAATATCTGAAAGAGATATCTGTACTGCCATGTTTATTGTGGCATTATTTACAATATCCAAGATATGGGAACAATTTGTCAGTGGATGATTGGATAAAGAATATGTACAATGGAATATTACACATCCATAAAAAGTAATCCCACCATTTGCAACATGAATGAATTTGAAGAGCATTATATTAAATGAAGCCAAATAGAGAAAGATATATATTTCATGGTATCATGTATATGTAGAATCTTAAAAAAAAAAAGTTCATGGAAACAAAGAATAGATGGTGGATATCAGGCCTAGGGGAAAGGGAAAATGGTAGATGTAGGTCAGTGGGTACACATTTTCAGTTTTAAGATAAATAAGCTCTGAGGATCCTGCTCATGCCCTCTCAACAACATGTAGCTGTTAATAATATGATATTTACACTTGAAATTTGCTATAAGTAGAACTTAAGTAATCTTATCACACACACACACTTAACTATGTGAGGTGATGGATGTGTTAATTATCTTGATCTCAGTAATCATTCCATAATTTGTGTATATATAGCAAATCACTACATTGTACACTTTAAAAATATACAATTATATTTGCCAATTATTCATTAATATAGTTAGGAAAAAAGTAAATAAAGTATAATGCAATTAAAAATATGACTATATTTGCTGTTAATAATCATTCAGAGGCTATCTCTTCTATAAAGAATAAGGTTGAAACTCATCATTATATGTACACACACACACACACACACGCACGCACACACACACACACTATAATCTCAACTCCAACACCAGTCTCTTCTGAATGCATCTCCCACAATATTCCATCCAATTTTTGAACTGTAATAACATCTAAATGTGTATATATCTCTACAAATTTTTACATGACTCACTTCTTCGGCTAATTCTATTCCTCTGCTTAAATTCATTACATTTTTCACTTAATTGGATCCAAATTATACTTTGTGACTCAGTTTATGTATATATGTACATACATACATATTTAAAGATTTGCTTATTTATTTATTTGTCAGATGCTTAACTGATTGAGCTGCCCAGGCATCCCTTGAGACTCAATTTAAAAGAAATCTAAGAAAAAGCAAAGCTTGTCTCTGATAAAAATCAGGAAATAATTTCCTGAAGGGAAAGAACATAATTGGAGAATGACTGGAATGAGACATGAGCAAACTTTCTGGTCTAGTAGAAGTTTTCAATATCTTATTTTATACAGTGGTACACAACAGGGCACACACCACATATCATCAAACTGAATGATTCATTACCCTTTTTATGGGTTTTTAGGTAACTGCCAATATGCAGAAGCTGCTACAAAAGTCATAATACACATCTTCTTGTGGACTTATGTATTTTTTCTCTCTCTGTCTCTTTTTTTTTAAGATTTTATTTATTTATTTGAAGGGGGAGAGCATGAGCAGGGAGGAGATGAGCAGAGGGAGAGGAAGAAACAGACTCCCTGATGAGCAGGGAGCCCCATACAAGATTCAGCCTCAGGACCCTGGGATCATGACCTGAGGAGAAGGCAGACTTTTAACAAACTGAGCCACCCAGGTGCTCAGTATTTGTTTTTCTTGAGTAAATACCAAATAGTGGCCAAGAAGAACGTGTGTTTCTTTGCAGGTAAACTTTCAATAGAAATTAAAAAAAAAAGATTAAGATGATCCATATTAATGTGGTGTATGAAAAAGAATAAACGAATAAACTATTATCTGACAAACTTAGTCAAAAATACAATGGACAAAATATCTTCAATATTTCTGGGTAAAAGAGAGTGTGTATTATTTTTATAATAATTTAACATTTGCACATGTATATAGAAGGAATGACAGGGGTTATGTTATTGTACTAGAAGGAGTAGACGATTGATGAGACTTGATTCCGTGGAAACTGAGCTAGACTAACAGATAAAACGACCCATAGACAGATTGCTGTGGAAACTGAGAAGAGAAAGGAAAAGAATGATGACGACAACTGACTCTGCCTGAAAGTATTTTCTTCTCAGTCAAATAGATTTTTGCACAAATACTGAGGCTGGATGAATGATTCTGAAGCTGGATAATTGCTCACAACTTAACAACACTGAAAGAAACAGAGGAAAAAATATCTACGTGGGAATCATGCTCACATTTTGGTCATTATGATCTACAGTTCTGTTATCTGGGAGTCTGCTAGAGGAAAGCAGTTTGCCAGCCTCATATTACAACCAGTGAATTACTGGCTTTCTGTGGCAAATGAATAAACTACTGAAAATCTTGAAGTTAGAAGGACAGACTACATTTAAAATATCCCCAGACTGGAGTGCCTGGGTGGCTCAGTCGGTTAAGCATCTACCTTCAACTTAGGTTGTGGTTCTGGGGTCCTGGGATCGGGCCCTGTCTCAGGCTCTCTGCTTGGTGGTGAGCCTGCTTCTCCCTCTTCCTCTGCTCCTCCCTGTGCTTGTGCTCTCTCTTTCTCTCCTTCTCTGTTGAACAAATGAAATCTTAAAATATTTATATATAATAAATATGCAATATAATTTTATATTTAATTATAAACATTTTAATATTTAATCATAAATATTTATGAATTATATATAATTTTATATAAAATAAATATTATATATATATATATCCCCCAGACCATTGGAAGGAAAAACATATTATGGCTAATATTCTATGCAATTTATTATCTGGGGATTTTGAGTAGCTCTCTAATGCCACTGGATAAGCATTGTCATTGCAATTAATCTCAACTGCTATCAAGAGATAGAGGTGATAATAGTAACTTATCTAATATGTCAGTTAGTGGAGGAAACTTGGAAAATTTTGTTCCTGAAAAAATGTATTCAATTTTCATTCACATCTGAAAGTTACTATAAAATTTTGGGAAACAGATGACTGACATTCATTAAAGTAGTAATAGTAACGGTGGTGGCATAACTGTATTTGTAAGCACAATGAAATTGTATTATAGAATCCCTCATGAACTCAGAGCCAATTTGCTCTAAATGTGATCCAAGACCAGATATTACCCAGTTCTTATTCCTGGGAGACTCCTTTCTCTAGAAACCAGAGCACCTCCTGACCAACCGGGATGGCCAACTGGGATGAGAATAATCATACTCTAGGGAGATCAGAAGGATAATGATGCTCTGTGATCAACCCAGGCATTCAAGAATATGCAGCCACTCTTCCATTCATATGTACCGGAAATTTTGATGGAAACAAACTGATGCAACCATCCCATTTACATGCCAGGCCAACCTTTGGCTCATTCCAGGTAAGTTTTTGTCCCTACAAATTGGGAACTGGTAGCTGATAAGGGGTTGTAATGGCAGTTCCTTTTAGTAAACATTGACAGGATAGGGGTTTTAAATCTTGGTTGTTGTTTTTTTCTCTGTCGACATTGTCTCTGTGTTTAAAATATTTTATTAGAAAAAGATGAGGGGCTACATTAATGTAATTTAGAGTTGAAAGATTTTCATAGGTAATCAAGTCACAATTTGTATTTCTGAATCCCAAGAAACCAAAGATCATTCCCAAGCTTTCTGGGTTCTGATTAACTAGCTCCTTATTAATTCTAGTGTTTCCTGGTTTATTGAAAATGAAAAAGGATTATTTTGAAGTAACCTGCAATGTAGGTTTTATATACATATATATATATATATATATAATATATATACTGTATATATATATGGCCAATATTATATGGAGGAAAGCTCTTAGGCTCTAGAAATTTCCTCTTTCAATGGAGTTTTCATTTCTTTCTTTTTTTTTTTCTTTTTTAAGTATTTTATTTATTTATTTGTCAGACAGAGAGAGAGTGAATACAAACATGGGTAATAGCAGGCAAAAGGAGAAGCAGGCTAGCTGGCTTAACAGGGAGCCTGATGCAGGACTCTATTCTAGGACCCTGGGGACCTCAGCTGAAGACAGAAGATTAACTGACTGAGCCGCCCAGGCACCCCTGTAGTTTTCATTTCTATCATGAAAAATTTTTCCCTTCTCTGTGTTTTGTTTTATCTCTCTTTAATATTCTATAGACTGTTTCTGCCTTGACAAAAACACCAGGCTTTTTGTAACCTACCATATTTTGTGTATTTGAAATGTTCCAGACAATCATCTCTTCTGTATATTAACTCATTTAACATTGAGCCAAATGAGGACAGTATCCTTAATTTATAGATGATAAACTATGAGTAGTAGGGATGGCTCTTTCAGCAAGAGTCCATAAATGATGAGGGATCCAAAATTAATATACACCATCTTTCTGATTTCCAGCCCTTGATTTTAACTAGTTGCTGAATACTAGGTGAAAGGAAAAACATACACATTATTTTTCTCTCTACATTCACACCAGCAACTTCTTACACTAGATGTGCCTGAATGTGGTGGTTGTGGTAGGGGGTTCCACATAAACAATTCTCCAATTTTTCTGCAGACTCCAACTGTGTGTCCTATATATTTAATTCAATTCTGACACTATCTACCTGAAATTAGGATTGGATTTCTCAGGTTAAGGGCTCAGTTCTGTTAGACCATCCCCCTCTGAGAGGCTAACCTCTGGGTTCCTTAATTACCCAGAACTTAAGTCGAGTTTGGCAAAATCAGGGGTTCCCACAGCATCCTTCCAGAGTTCAGTAATTTGTTAGAATGAATGGCTACAGAACTCAGGAAAACAGTTTACTTACTTCCAGTCAGATATAAGAGTTGCATAGGGCACAATATGGGAAGGGGTATGGAGCTTGCCTAACTTCTGCAGGCGTACCACGCTCTCTTCAACTCTACCTGTTCAGTAAACCAGAAGGTCCCAGACCCTGTATTTTAGTGACTTTCCTGGAAGCTTCAAAACATAAGTGGGGTTAATCAAATCATTGGTCATAGGTGATTAAGTCAATCTCCAGCCTCTCTCTTTCTGCAGAAGTTGGGGGTAGGATTGAAAGTCCCAACACAGGAGTCACAAGTTTCGTTCCCTTGACAACCAGCCCCATTCTGTAATTAATCTAGGGGCTTTCCAAAAATCTCCTCATGAACATAAAGTCTGGTGTGGTTAAAAGGTTCTGGGAATAACAAAAGATACTCCTTTTACCTTTATTGCTCTGGAGCTATTTCAGGAACTGAGGACAAAGGACTAACTATTATAAGAAAAGATGTTCCCATTGCTCTTATCACTTAGAAAATGCCAAGAGTTTTAGTAGGCCAGGGCCAGGAAATTGGTTGAAGATCAACTGTGTATTTCTTTTTTTTTTTTTTTTAAGATTTTATTTATTTATTTGACAGACAGAGATCACAGGTAAACAGAGAGGCAGGCAGAGAGAGAGGAAGGGAAGCAGGCTCCCCGCCGAGCAGAGAGCCCGATGTAGGGGCTCGATCCCATGGCCCTGGGATCACAACCCGATATGAAGGCAGAGGCTTTAACCCACTGAGCCACCCAGGTGCCCCCTCAACTGTGTATTTCTAATTATAAATCACTACTATATGATAATATGATAAATAATAAGTAATATGATAAAGTAATTATCAAGTAGGTGGAGTTAAGTATAATATTTATATTTGCCTTCTATCAACTACTGAATGATTTTTTTAAAGTTTTATTTAAATTCCAGTTTAACAGTTAACATACAGGTTAATGCTAGTTTCAGGTCTACAATATAGTTATTCAACATTTCCGTATGTCATCCCATGCTCATCAGAAGTGCACTCCTTAATCCCCATCACCTATTTAACCCATTTCCCTACTCATACTCCCCTCTGGTAACCATCAGTTTGTTCTCTGTAGTTAAGAGAACTTGGTTTGTCTTTCTCTTTTTTCCCCTACAGTCATTTGTTTTATTTCTTAAGTCCCTCATAAGTGAAATCATATGGTATTTCTCTCCAATTTATTTCGCTCAGCATAATACCCTCTAGTTCCATCCACGTCGTCACAAATGGCAAAATTTCATTCCTTTTAATGGCTAATATCCCATTGTATATGTATACCACCTGTTCTTTATCCTGGATGATTTTTTCATTCCTTTCAATGGCTAATATCCCATTGTATATGTATACCACCTGTTTTATTCTGGATGATTTTTTAAGGAAATACTGATACATCTAATTTATAAGATCTCTTTCTGTTTCTGTCATTTCTGGCAACTTGTACATGTAAGGATTAGCAATAGTGTTCAGACATTTCACTATTTCCACCAACACATACCTCCAGATACCACGTAGAGATATCAAAGCAATTATTTTTCACAACAATGTTTATTGCTTAAATCCATATTTATGACTATTGTGATTATAGTGCATTCATTAGTATTGTGGAATCACTGGCAAAGAGATCTCAGTGTCCTTCTTTCATTTTTTTCTTTCAAATAAGAATTATTGCACAAAAAAACTCCTTTTTGTACCCCTACACGAGTATTCCATGTGACCATGAAACAACTACTTATCCAATATTTTTCAAGAAATTGGCATTCAGAGAAAAACAGAAGTAGAGACTTCTACTACTTCATAAAGGATTTCTTTCTTTCCATCATGTACAAAGGTTCAGACTTAAGATCTTTTTGTGGGAGCAACTGGGATCAGTGTTTAGGCATGGAAAGATTGGTACAAAATGTGAAATGGTTAAAATATTAGAGAGTGATTAATGAAACTGAGACCAAAGGGAGAAAAAAAAAAAAAGATTTTGTCAAATTGATTTGAATTCCCCAAGAAGAATTCCCCGAGAAAGACTGCAGAATTAGGGAGGTGTTAAGAGCTAGGCATTGTACTCAAAGGAGCTATGGGATCCAAACCACAGCTAATCACTCACAGTATAGTGTAAAGTTACTAAAAAGCAAAAGTAGGGAGTCTCCATGCAAAACAGCATATGCAATCTTATCCAGAGTTCAAGGAGTCTAGTGATCTGCTGATCTTTAACCACCGGGGAAAAAAAAAAAACATAATTATAGTAACCTAGCTTCAGAGTAGGTCTAAACTAGCCAGATTATGTTTTCTTTTTTACACTATCCTACGTTCTTCTTGAATTTGGTAACTCGGTATTCTTTTTCTCTCTTTCTTTCTCCTTTTCTTCTTTGTCTTAAACCCCCATAAAATAGCCTATTTCATACTCCTTATTCCACAAATCTATCCTAAATAGGTGAGCATGAATTATTTAGAGAATTAATTTCAGCTGGCTGTATATGAAAGATGACCATCATCTTCAAATTTCTTCATAGGGCCACATTTAGTGAACTGAAAAACAGTAGATTGTTCAATATTTTGATGAAGGAATGAGTTAATATAAGGAAGACAAACCATTCTAACAAACCTCTGTGAGAACCAATGCCAGCACCTCTGAGATAAATAACTCCCTCCTCAGCACCAGGAGTAATGTGGTTAATATTGAAAGCTACCATAGGATTATAAACTAATGCACACACAGTGACAGGAACAAGATTTCTTCTAGGGCATTAGGACGAGGAGAATTTCAAACTGCAATGAAATTGGGTTGTCATCTAGGTAAAGAAGGAACACCTAATGGTGGTTTTTCAAGCAACCTAGGCTAGAACTCAAGAAAGATGGCAAAAATCAGTGTTCTCAGTTTCCTGGTTTCCATTTCCACAAAGGCTAAGGCAGGGATCCCAAAATTTTCTTATTTTTTACCTCTGGTTAAGATCTGCAGGATTGTTTGCATCTGCCATTCCAACATGTATTATAGAATTTCACTAGAACACTCTGGCCAAATTGCCATCCAAAGAACTGAACTACTTTCAATATGGTTGAATGATAATAGCTGAATGATAGTGAGGGATAAAGCCTTATCACTTCTCATCCAAATTTTCTTCTGCAGATATCAGAATCTGCAGCGAGAAGACAGAACACCAGTCTCTATGGCATCCATCAATACTTCGTATATGGACCCCAGAACCGTAATCTTGATCGGAATTCCTGGACTAGAACACGTGCAGTTTTGGATTGGGTTTCCTTTCTTTGTTGTGTGCTTTGTGGCTCTTTTAGGAAATATCACTTTACTAATCATCATTCCTACAGAACGCAGTCTGCATCAGCCTGTGTACATCTTCCTGGCAGTGCTGGCAGCCACTGACATAGGACTCTGTGCAGCCATTGCTCCCAAGATGTTGGCCATCTTCTGGTTCAGATCTTGCTCCATGACCTTTGACACTTGCCTAGCTCAGCTGTTCTTCATTCATGCCTTGCAGTGCACAGAGTCTGGCATTCTGTTGGCTATGGCTTTTGACCGCTACATTGCCATCTGTGATCCACTGAGACACACATCCACCCTTACCCCTTCCACCTTGGGTCACATGATAGTAATAGTGGCAATCCGAGCTACAATGCTGGTTGGTCTGTTACCTATTCTAATCAAAAGATTGCATGTTTTTCATTCCACTGTAATTGCCCACTCTTACTGTGAGCACATGGCTGTGGTTAAGTTAGCTGCAGAAGATGTCCGAGTCAATAAAACATGTGGTCTTTTTGTGGGTTTTACCATACTGGGCTTTGACATGATTTTTATCCTCATTTCCTATATCTTTATTTTCCAGGCTGTTTTTCGTCTACAACAAAAGGAGGCACGGCTCAAAGCATTTAATACATGTACAGCTCATATTTTTGTTTTCCTTGAATTTTATATTCTTGCCTTCTTCTCCTTCTTCAGCCACCGTTTTGGACATGTTGCTCCTCCTACCCACATTCTTCTGTCTACCATCTACCTCCTTGTGCCACCTGCACTCAATCCTATTGTCTATGGTGTAAAAAACAAGGTAATCCGTAAGCGTGTGGCACAAATTTTTCTTCTGAATCATATATCCCACCAGTGATCTATCAAATGCTTATGGTCATGTTAAGAATACTTTCATTTCTTAGAGATGAAGAGACTTTGGATTCTGTGTGTTCATTGTTGGGAATTCACATGCTCTATCTTAAAGCTTTTATTTTCACAGTCAGGTTGACATAAAAGGTATCCAGATTAACAATGATACTTGTTTTCTATCTGCAATGCATTTGACTTCGAATCTTTATCATTTCTTTCATTTTACTTTCTTTGTGTTTAATTTGCAGTTCTTTTTACTTCTTCATAGGGAAGCTTTGATTATTGGTTTTCAAACTTTATCTTTTGGAATATATGCATTTTCAAGTATGGGTTTAATTTTAACTGTTGCTTTTTTATATACCACATATTTTGATATTTTGTGTTTTCATTTATTCAATTAAAAATAAGACTAGTAGTCATTGTGTTTCTTTCTGTATTACCTATGAAATACTGAGATAAAGTCATACATATATGGGCAATTGATTTTTGAAGAAGATATCTGAGCAATGTAATGGGAATTAGAAATTTTTCCCAAAATGGAAAGCTGAAACAACTAAATAATTATATGACAAAATGGACTTTGACTTTGACGACTACCTCATATTTCATAGCAAAATTAACTTAGGGTGAATCATGTACCTAAGCATTAAAGAAAAAACGACAAAGCTCAAGTCTGTAAACCAGACCTCATTAGAAAAAGAACAGCCTTGGATCACTGAAAAGTGACTGTGACACTGCTCCTGTGGAACTTGCCAGAAATCCACCTTCTAGGATACCCGGAAGAACTGTTAATGGGTTTCTAAGAAACTGCTGGCCACTGGGTGCTGCCCGTTTTATTTACTGTAGCATTTGGGCTCTGGAAAAGTTGCAAGAGCTGGAGGAGCCCACTGTAGACTAGAGATGGCATACAAAATGCACTGAGTCTGTGGACTGACCAAATAGGAACCAAGGAGCAGAACCTTCTCTTCTTGCAATGTCTTACCAGTGCCCTCCATTGACAAAGTTCAGCATTGCTCCAACTAGGAAAGAAAAAGTACTCAGAGGGCCAAGGTACATTTTCACCAGGAAGGCAAAAAGTGAACTTGGAGCTGAGAGGCAATCAATCTTCAACCAGCGCAACCTGCATGGCAAACAGTAAAGTTGTTGGTACATGTACTGGGAACACAATATGGAAGCAGGGGCAGTCTGCCATTTCTCTTCAGTGAGTGTTAAGGCTTGCAGTCGTCCTCACCAATAGAGATGACAATCAAATATTCTCTTTGACATCCGCTAAAGAAAAGAATAGGGTAAGAAAGCTCAGACCAAGTGTAAATACTCACCTTTCCTGAAATCAAAGCTGAAGGTATTTTAAGAGCTGGGGTGCAAGGGGCTATAGACCAGCTATGTTTTCTAATCAGCTCTCCACTATAAAAATGAAACACTTGGGCTGATGTGAGTGATACTTCTATTTTGCTCATGGTTGGATATTTATTTTTTTAAATGAAGATTGCACATAGAACTTTTAAAAATTCTTTTTCTGCATGTATCAATATGAATTTTTTTCCCAGTTCAATGTCTTAGTGTGTTGGTTCCTAGTAAAATATCCTGAGCAAGTCCTTCTTTCCACCTTATTTACTAATTACCTGCTACAAAACATTCATTTTCTCTGGATATTTGCAGTCACAATGTAGTAGATTGTATTATCAGTTCCTTATAATTACTAAACTTTCCTAATAATGTCATCCATATCAGTCTTCTCCCTATGTGAGCATTATTGTTCCATATTAGTCACATCAGTATCCATCATATGACTTCCATTTGTCAAGGAGATGCAAATGGAGAGACTTAATCACTTGTGAACTAATGATTTAAAATTCATCATTCACTTTCATAGTGTGTCTTTCTCTAGTGACACAAAACAGAAGTGGTTCACAAAGGGACTTCATCTTTAGCCTAAGCCCCAGATCAAAGCTGCAAAATGGGCATATAAGTGAGAACTATGCCTTTGTTGTTATGAGTTCTCGAGTTTTAGGGAATTTATACTATTAGAACATTATTTAGTCTGTGTTGATTGATACAGGTTATAAATGGCTCCCTGTCTCAGCATTTTCCATTTAGGTCAATTACTAAAGGAATAGCTAGGCATCTTACTTAACTACAGTTCAGGACCTTAACACTCCTTTACTAGAAAACCAACCTAGATTCCCAGATTTCTCATTTCTCATTTCTTTCCCTCTGTTTCTTTTCCTTTTTTTTTTTTTTTTTTTTTTTTTTAGTTTTAGTGAGAGCCTAGTCTTAAAATTGCTACAGGGCATATAGTCTCTGTACCACTCTTATCTCTAAGAAATTATGTTTTGTTAAGTGAATCCCCCTTTGCTTATTCCTTTCTAGTTACCCAAGCCTCCTTACAGTAGCTCAAACACACATAACATGTTCAATCTCTATGTCTTTGCATTTTCTATTTTTCTTGATTGCAACACCACCCTCCCCCAATATCCATGAGGCCCATGCTTACCCTACACTGGAACACACTATTGCAACCCACCTGCTCTCTAATCTCTGTGTACATTCTTATAGACGCATGTGTATACACACAAACACATTCAGAAAGAGAGAGACTGACAGGAATTGTTCCTAGAGTTTTAACCCTCCTCCCTAGGGGAACCTAACATACATTTTTAAAATTAATCCACAAGCAAAGGAATGGTGAGAGAATTAAAAAGTGAAGCATTTGACAATGTTGGCATAAAATCAATTTAAAAGTTAGGTGTTAGTCATGTAAAAAATTATGAATAAGTTAATTCCACGAAGACAAGGAAGTACTTGCTTAGGTTGCTAATTATAAACATGGGTGCCCTCAACAAAGTGAGGTAGAATATTTAATAGAGAGAAAGGAAACAATATAATGCTGTGATGAAAACAAGAGCAACTGGGCAATGAAAGCTTTGATTTGGGGAACAAGACTGAGAAATAGTTCTCTGGAGTTCTTTTAGTTTCCAAAAACTTATTTTTTTAAAATAAGTCTTGAACATGCTTGCTTGTTTTAAGAAGGAACAAATAGAAGGCAATACTTGAAGATATAGAAGAAAAGGCAGTTGATGGGGAACTGACTTTGAGGTCATTCATAAATAGAAAATGAAAAAGATTAAAGAAGAAAAAGATATTGCAGGGACAACATAAAGATCATATTTGCAGAAGAGATTTTAAAAGGTGAGTAAAAGGAAAACAAATGCAATACACTTTAAAGCCAAATTTGTGGAGAAACTGACTGACCACAGGTCTGGTAGAGGAAAAAAATGAAAAACTAAGGAAGCAAAGGATAAGGAAATATTTCATCCATCCCTTTAACTTACAGTGAATATTGAGCATGTAGAATTAATATCTTTTTTCTGATCATAGAATCAACAACTGAGACAACATCACCTGGTAGTTGAAGTTAGGGAGTTGGCTCATTCCTAGTCGAATACCTAAAATAATTTTTTTTACACTTTTCCAGCTTTCTTGAGGTATAATCTGCAAATAAAGTTGTAAGTACAATACAATGAACAACATGACGACTTTATATATATATATATGTTGTGAAGGGATTTTGCCCATCAAATTAATCCACACCTATCAACTCACATATTTACTTTGTTGTTGTTATTGAGAACATTGAAATCTTACTCTCAGCAAATTTCATTTACATGATACAGTGTTATATCAACTTATGTGTAATAAACACCACATTATCGAACATGCAGACACATGGAAGGAAGACGATTCTTATCTTGATAAGAGAAGATACTTCACATAGGAATTTTATTTCCTGCTTCTAAGAAAAAGAGGGAAGATCTCTCCCTGACAGCAACAGCACACTCCATTGCAGCCAACGAGAAACCATCACAACCTCGGACTCTTGTTTTCCTCCATGAACTTGTTCAAAACCACCGTCTCCGATTTTCTCCTAAAAATTAATAATAGCTGACCTTTCCTTTGTGTCTTAGAACTCATCGATGGTTTGCCATAGTTTGCTTGTCCTGACTTACAACTCCTCTGCTATTCCTGAATAAACTCATTTTGCTAGTAAAAAACTGGCTATTTTATGTCTAAGTTGACAGAGTAAAGGAAAGGAAACTAAGTTTTCCAACATGATTTTTTGCATGGTATGCATTTCAGCTGTAGTAACATTGTATTTATAAAGATAAGCATCTTCTGTTCCCTTAAGCCACAAGTTTAGCCACAGACCAGAAAGTAAACTAAATTGCTCTCTTCCCTCTTCAGTTTCCAAATTTTCAATTTCTTAGATTTTTAAAAATATGTTATTTATTTATTTGAGAGAGAGTATGCATGGGGCAGTGGGGAGGGACAGAGGGACAAGCAAACTCCCCACTGAGTGCAGAGCCACACATGGGGCTGGATCCTAGGACCCTGAGATCATGACCTCTGCCAAAGGCAGACACCCAACCAAATGAGCCACACAGGCACACCCCATTTCTTAGATTTTTTTTACCCCTCACTTTCCTAATGATCTCAGATTGATCATGATCTGAATGTGATGCATAATTTGAGATTTCCTGGTTATCGTCCCTTGAAAAGGGAACAAAACAGAGCTGCTCCAGAACAGAGCTGAGTTTCAGACATGCGGTGAATTCTCTAGGGACAGGTCTGAAAATTGTTCTGGGATCGCCTCAGATTCAAAGGCCAAAAAAAGCAACAGCTAAAGACAGATGATAAAAGACACTTAGCAAATCCAAAGCCTGGCAGAAAAAAACCTGTTCCATCCATCGGTTTTATATTCTAGCCAGCTGTCTGCTTCTCTGGGTGAGTTACTCCTCCATGAATCAGAATCTGGGTATAGCTCAGTGTTTCTAACTGTAGCAAATGTTAAGAGGTAATGGAAAGGACAGTGAATTAGATGATCTCAATCTTACATCTCTCAGTAACATATTTTCCTTTGGCATGTCAAGTTATTTTCTCTGACCCAAGTGTATTTATCAATAATATGAGGTATGGACTAGATTCATGTCATTTTGAGATGGAAGTGATGCAAAGGTGATCTAGTAGCATGTTTTTAATCACATGTGATTTTTGAACTAACATCCCAGTTAATTAGTGGCAGGGCAAGAAAAATCCGGTTTTCAGGCTCCTCCTCTAATTTGACTACAAACATATGTATGTTTATCAAAAATAAGAAGATAGTCTCTGTTTTGAAAAGGAGTGTGTATATGTATGTATGTGTGGGTTTGAAGTTTGAGCAAGAAAGCTTGTAAGAAATGGAGAAGAGGTCAAAGATGGGAGCATCTTATTTACTGCTTGTGTCAGTTTTGCTATCTGGATTTGTTACCCTGTAACATCAGCTCATATCTCGTACCCTGAAATATGGTCTTCTCTTTATCTGCAGTATCAAAATCTTGTACTTTTGTCTTTTCTTCTTTATACTTTACCTTGCCTCATTTTAAGGTATCTTCCCATTCTTCTCTCCTTTTTTACTCAGGGACCAGGAATGAACAAACAAAAATTTACGTATATATGTAATATGTATAAAACATTATATATAATGTGTATTATAGCATATAAAATTCATTTTTATTATTTATTTTAATTATATTTATGTTTATTTATATATTTTGTATCTTTATATTCTACTTAAATATTTGATACATTTGAACATTACATATTTATATAAAATATATAGCATATACAAATGTTTATATAAATATATATTTATAAATTACAAGTTTATTAACATTAATATAAAACTCAATAACATATTTCATTAATGTAATTTATTAATTATATAATTTACATAATCATATATAATTATATGTAAATTTTGTATGAATATAAAATTTATTAATATGAATTTGTTTTTGTATAATATACATTCATATTATCTATATATACATACAATTTATATATTAAATTTGTATTGTTTTATATGCATACAATTTATATAATACATTTGTATTATTCACATGTACATACAATTTACATATTATATTTACATTTAATATATTAGTATTATATATGTATAGTATTTGTATTATCTATATTAATATTTTGTATATACTTATATACAAATATATTAACATTTACAAATTTATAATACATGTTTATATTTATAATGTATTTATACTTATATATATCTTTGTATTTTATTGTATATATAATATATATTATAATTATATATGTCTATACTATATTTACATATAATATATTTGTATCTATAACAATATATTTTTATTTATTTATAAATATATATTATAAATATATAGATAATACAAATATATATTTGTGTTACAATACAACATGATACAAATATACATTACATATACAGCATTACAATGGAATATGAATACATATTACTATAAATATATAAATACTTATAAATACTCATACATATTTACATATGATATATATGCTATACTATATGGAATTTTATCCTTACATTGTCAGGCATTTCTAAACATATCTACGATGTATTGCCTTCCTTTAGATTTTTCCTTTGTCTACTCATATCACATTGATAGGATATATTCATGTTTATCAGCAATGAATTCTAGGGAATCCACAACTTTCTCACCTAAACTCATTTATTTGGGCATCCTAGGGAATTATTTTTCACAAAAATTCCAATTTTAAAATATATCTCTTTATTGCCTTGGTCGTAGTCAATGGATATATATATATATATATAGAGAGAGAGAGAGAGAGAGAGAGAGAGCTACAGAAGGTCATACAACAATCTCCTACTCTCAATGAACTAGTAAAGTATTTTAGATTTTACTGCTTTAGTTACTTCCTAATTATACCCACACAAAATTCCAACTGATTGGGAACCAGTCTATTTTTTCCTATAATTTTACAACAGTAATCCTTCCAGTTTCTCTTCAAAGAAAAATACATAAAATCCCATTCAGTATTCCCTACTCAATGACTCAACTCTGACAAAATCATAAGGAAAACAGAACGAAACATTGGGATGACTTAAACTTGTAGAATGGTTAATGAAAAAGTAAAGAAGAGTACATAAAGTTATTTTAAGGTTTACTGAACAAATTTCTAAAGAAAGAGAACAGGCAAATTTTAAAAAGTTCAGAAGTTTGGTGTGAGTGTGAAATGGGATGGCGTAATCAAAAGTAGCAAATTATTTTCTTGGTCAACTCATACCAGTAAAATGAATGAAAGTACCTAGGTTTAGGTCAAGCTCCATTATGGACAGTAGAGTGGCTCACAACTAATCCTGCCTTTTTGCATCTGAAACATATTAATATCAAAATATTTAAGCTACACTTGTTTTCCAATAGATCTGTTTTTATATGTTACCATCTTATCCTCATTTGTGGTACTTCTTTATTCCATTGACTTCTTATTTATCTTCCCAACTTTCTGTCTCCTCTAAGATCTGTGAGGACTTACATCATCATCTACCCTATTCTGCTTACACATCCACTCTGAGAGCTAACCGCCCAGAATTATCCCAGTGAGTCAAATATGCTCTGCTTCTACTGATCAAAAACAGCTCCTCCACATTGCTTCCAAGAACTGGAAAATGGGTCTGTACACAGTCAACTCAAATAGCATTTGCTGAGAGAACAAAATCTCTCAGTCCCTGATCTGAGAGTCAATTTCTAAGATTTGTAGGGAGGTATTTACTCCCTAAACCAGAGGAAGTGAGAAGACTGGGAAAGGCTGCTGCTTTCCAGAGATTCTAAACTTTGAACACAATGGACAGGGCTATGGGATTGAGAATCTACTCCACAACTTCAAGTGCTACAAAGGGATTTCACCTAATCTGAAATGTGCTTGGAGTTTGGAGAGGGATACAGACAAAAAAATGTTGTCATCTGTAGCAGCTTCTGAGGACCTTTCAGAACCTAACAGCATCAATGCTCTTAGAAGCATAAATTTCATTTCTACAACTTCCTCATGCACAAATACCCACATTGACTTTGGGAAAAGATATTGAAGAATCCTATCTAACACAACTTTAAGTGGGTTCCCAAAGATTCAAAGTCATAAAGCCACATTTCTATCCATGTTTTTCATGTTATAGAAGAAATTATAAGAATTCCCTTGTTCTTTATATTCCATAATTTTTCTCTGAATAAATCTCAGAATCAATGGTGAGAAAAGGATTTATCGAACTGATGGGATCTACAAATGTGTCATATCTGAACCCACAAACAGTGATCCTCATTGGGATCCCTGGACTAGAGCATGTGCAGTTTTGGATCGGATTTCCCTTCCTTGGAGTGTGCCTGCTGGCTTTACTGGGGAACATCTTCTTATTAATCATCATCCCTATAGACCACCGTCTTCACCAACCCATGTACATCTTCCTAGCAGTTTTGGCAGCCACTGACTTAGGTCTCTGTGTAGCCATTGCTCCTAAGATGTTGGCCATCTTCTGGTTTGGCTCCTATTCCATGGCTTTCAATGCTTGCCTCACTCAGCTCTTCTTTATCCATGCCTTTCAGGGCATGGAATCTGGTATCCTATTGGCCATGGCCTTTGATCGCTACATTGCCATCTGTAATCCTTTGAGGCACACATCCATTCTTACACCTCTCTTTCTATTTCGAATGGTATTGATGGTGGCCATCCGGGCAACGGTACTTGTTGGAATTTTACCCATTCTACTTAAACGCTTGCAACTTTTCCAATCTGTGGTTATTGTTCATTCCTACTGTGAACACATGGCGGTCGTCAAGCTGGCTGCAGAAGATGTTCATATTAATAGATCATATGGGCTCTTTGTGGCCTTTGCAATTCTAGGTTTTGATATGATCTTTGTCTTCATCTCCTACATTCTGATTTTTCAGGCTGTTTTTCGTCTTCCCCAGAAGGAGGCAAGATTCAAAGCATTCAATACATGTACTGCCCATATTGCTGTCTTCCTGGAGTTTTATATCCTTGCCTTTTTTTCCTTCTTCAGCCACCGTTTTGGACATGTATCACCCTATGTTCATATCCTCCTGTCTACCATCTATCTGCTTGTGCCCCCCGCCCTTAACCCCATTATCTATGGTGTGAAGACCAAAGAGATCCACATGCGGGTTTCTCAGATTTGTATTCTGAAACCTGACACTGAACAGTGATCCAAAAATACTATGACACAGGAAAAATATATATTTACCCATTTAAGA
>ML107700.1:26601-49032 GCA_003697995.1 Taxidea taxus jeffersonii | reverse complement strand
AGAGGATTGAGCCTGAAAACTTAAGGTTAGGTCTAGGAATACATCCTGTTTGTGTATCACACGCATGTGCATGAATGTGAACACACACATACACACAGGTCCATGCACGCACAAGATTTAGCTCTGGAAGTTTCTTCGTATAGGTCCTGCCTGTTAGTGGCCTAGAAACCAAAGCTGGGTGTGCTGTCTGCCTGACACCCCAACTTTTCTCAATCACAGAAGATGCTGGTGAGCACTGTTCAAACCTTTGCCTGTTGCAATAGACCCGCTCCCCCATGCCTGTCATTTTCAGAGAAGGACTCCTGCCTCTCCATAACTGTGGGATATCCAGCATTAGCTTTGTTGGTGAGAGCCACAAAATCTGAAAATGAGCATGGAAGAGCTTCCTTTTCTGATTTTAAGATCTGAGACTGGTGATAGAGGGAATAAAAGCAGGATAGACAATTTGGATCACAAACTGTTAGTACAGAGCAGCGCTAAATTCATTTTGGAAAGAGGGATGAGAGATCCACACATACTAATTGAAGGAATCTACTGGTCCTATATTTGTCATTCTTCAGTTTTGCCCTGGAGATTGATTTAGGCCCAAGTATCTGCTTAGATCTGTCACCTTCCCCAGGAGAATGAGAGTATTGTTTAGAAGCTCAGTTCTGAGGAAGAGTCCAAAGGATACAACTGATATGCTCATTTTCTGTTATAGCCTCCTGAGGAAAATGATGTCTTTTTTTACTGGAAGTATAGTTCCTACACACAGATGTGCAAATTTACCCTACCAGGCAAATGAAGGAAATAATATATAAATTGTGAGCTGATTGATTCATATTTAACACTTTTTTGGAGGATGCCTATGGTAGCTCTTGCCTTTATCTTGCCTAAAATTAGGTAGATCATCACAGAGATTTAAAATTTACACCACGGGGTGCCTGGGTGGCTCAGTGGGTTGAAGCTTCTGCCTTCCGCTCAGGTCATGATCTCAGGGTCCTGGGATCGAGTCCCAGATCTGGCTCTCTGCTCAGCAGGGAGCCTGCTTCCCTCTCACTCTCTGCCTACTTGTGATCTCTGTCTCTGTTAAATAAATAAAATCTTAAAAAAAATACATTTAAAATTTACACCACATTAATCAATGTTCCTTCATTCTTTCTAAACTTGATGTAGGTTTCAAAGCATCATTTAGAAGCAGGGCTGTATCAGGACTAAGACAAGTCAGAACTAACCAGGAATGCCCTGTGACTTCTAGATTAAGTTACCTGGCTTGCTCTTCCCTCTGGTTCTCTGTGCTGGGGCATATTATAAACCTTTCCATAAACCTACCTCGGATTTTATCTTCCCAACTTTAAACATTCTAGTTGTATGAGCAACATGACACACAATTTTTCTAAGCATAGAACTGAAATAAACATGGAAGGTCCATGTCTTAGATGTGATGTGAAAGGAATAAATATAAACATTGGAAAGCAGGTGTTTCTTTACAGAGTCAAATTATCATGACTACTCTTATCATTATTGTTATTATTAATATTATTTAGCTTTGATAATATCAACTAATGTAAATAAAGGTAATAAGACAGGTATAGAAAATTGTTCTGAGTAACTTACAAATTTAGATATTAAAAAGTTACTGGTTCGGGCACCTGGGTGGCTCAGTGGGTTAAGCCTCTGCCTTCCGCTCAGGTCATGATCTCAGGGTCCTGGGATGGAGCCCTACATCAGGCTCTCTGCTCAGCAGGGAGCCTGCTTCCCTCTCTCTCTCTGCCTGCCTCTCTGCCTGCTTCTGATCTCTGTCATTCAAATAAATAAATAATATCTTTTTTTTTAAAAAGTTACTGGTTATTCTTTTTAATATCACCGATTCCCTCATTCTGGAACTTTTCACTGATAACACTGCAACAGAGGATAGGTAGTGCAATAATTAAATGAAAAAGAGTCCTATTAAGATACAAGTAAAAGGGATGCCTGGGTGGCTCAGTTGGTTAAGTGGCTGCCTTCAGCTCAGGTCATGATCCCAGCGTCCTGGGATCGAGTCCCGCATCGGGCTCCTTGCTCAGCAGGGAGCCTGCTTCTCCCTCTGCCTCTGCCTGCCACTCTGTCTGCCTGTGCTCACTCTCTCTGGCAAATAAATAAATAAATAAAATCTTTAAAAAAGATACAAGTAAAAAAAAATGCAGTGTAATTAGAACTACAAATATAGTATATTTAAGAGCCCAAGCAGATAGAATACATGCAGCACACACCCCAAAAACAGATTTTGAGTTGTTTCAGTTACTATTTATTAAGTGCATAAATATTATTAAGCTCCTTATAAATAATCAATTTTAATCCTTACAATTACCCAGAAAGGTATTATTACTTCCATGTGATGAATGAGGAAAATAAGATTTGAAGATAAAGTAACTTTTCCAAGACAATGCAGCAAATAGCTGGCAGTTTCAGGATTCAAATCTGGATCTGACCTGAAAGTTGATTTTTTTTAATCAGTGTAATCAAATGTCTCTAGTTTTACTTCTTTTTTAAAATCTCAATACCAATGAGAAACTATATGTGAATCTAAGTTATAAAACATAATAACACAACAGATATTCGCCCAAAATCCAACCAGAAAACTGAAATATTACCTTTCTTGCTAAAGCCACAGCTGAGTTCTTTCCCACCTTGTCTCTCTGCCTTGCCCCAGAGGTAATCATAATCCTCAATGTTGAATTTATCATTCCCTTCACATTTTATGAATTATTTTTACCACATAAGCATGTTACTTCCAATGTTGATATTTCTTTTTTTTAAGATCTTATTTATTTATTTATTTATCAGAGAGAGAGAGAGAGAGAGAGCAAGCAGAGGGAGAATCGGGCAGAGGGAGAAGCAGACTCTCCACTGAGCAGAGAGCCCAACGTGGGGCTCAATCCCAGGACCCTGGGATCATGACCAGGCTGAAGGCAGATGCTTAACCAACTGAGCCACCCAGACATCCCTCAGTGTGTCATTGTTGCAAAGATTTATCCATGGTGCTGCACAAAGCTATAACTCACCCATTTTCACTACTATGTAATATTCCACTGTGTGACTCTGCCATTTTAAGAGATCTGTTCTCCAGTTGATGAACATTTGGATTACTTCCAATTTTTCCTGATATAATGTTACTGCTAACATTTTAGAGCTGTCTGGATGCATGTATGCAAGAGTTTCTCTAGGGTACATACCTCAGAGCGGAATTGCAGGATCATAACATCATTAATGTTCATTCTTAAAATAAATGTAAAATTATTTTTTAAGTGGTTCTATCAGTATAACTTTCACCAGCAACATATATAGGTTCTCATTGTTCCACATCCTTGACAACAATTGGCATTGCCAGACTCTTTAATTGTAAATGTAGTATATGTAAAATGGTAGCTAATTATGATCTCAATTTGCATTTTGATTACTAATTGGTTTAAGCATTTTGCCATATGTTTATTCTTTTTTTAAAAAAAATTTCCCCCAGGAGACCTGGGTGGCTTGTCAGTTAAGTCATCTGCCTTCAGCTCAGGTCATGATCCCAGGGCCTTGGGATCAAGCCCAGTGTTGGACTCCCTGCTCAGTGGGGACCCTGCTTCCCCCTCACCGGCTCCCCCCACTGTGCACTCCTGCTTTCTCTCTCTCTCAAATTAAAAAAAAAAAAAAAAGTAAAGGAAAATCTTCAACCACCATGAACTCCAAAGGTTGCCTCTTCACTCCAATCTTTATATCAACTCCTTCTAGAACACCAAAATGTTTATGCTTGACCTTATCATTTAATATTCCATGTTCTTCTAACCCCTCTCATATATTTTTAATAGGCTTTATATTTTCCAGAAGATTCAGATTCACAGCAAAATTGAGAGGAAGGTAGAGAGATTTCTCCTATAACCTCAACCCCCTCCAACATGTTTGATTGCCTTTTATGTGCGGTACTTGTTTCAAAAGTGTTTGTGTCACGGCGAGGAAAGGCTTGACTTCAAAATGTTCTAAGAGTAACATGTTGGGATGGTGGTTGAGTATTCTTTTCTGCTAATTATGGTAGGTTTCTTCGAAGGAAGAATACACTTAGAAAAGAGCTGAAGTGTACAGAAGTTGGGTAACGACTCAGTGAAACGTGTGAAAGAAATCACACACAAAGTGGTACAATCCTTCCATTTTAAAAAATCTGGGTGGGAGGATTAAGATCAAAACACAACTGGCAAATCAGAGCAGTGCCAAAGAAGACAAAGACGACTTCATTTTTAAGAAGGTCATTTGGGTGAAGACCTTCAGAATTCTACCAAACTGCAGGACCCAAATTACTTCGTTAGCAAGTTTAGGGACCATACCACATACCTCTTAAGGCTTCAGTGGTGGCAGAGGAGCCTTGTCCAGAGAAGAATAGAGCTTAACTTATGGATTTCTGAAATATGTCATTCTGGAACAGATTCAGAAACCCTGGAGACCAGCCCCCAAGGAGACAGAGTTCTACCATGACAGGTATGGTCCTGGGATTTGCAGCTCACACTCAGTGGACCACGGTTATCTTTTCTGAATTGCCATGAGGCATGTTAGCTGACAGAGTAGATGCTATTTCCTTTCCAACATTTTTGTTTTTAATAAGCAGCATTATTGAAAGCTGGGTGTATTTAGAACCGTATCCAAGGAAGTGAACATGAATATAAATTCATGTTATGAATTGATATATCAGTGATATATCAAGATATATTGATAAATATGATATATCAAGACAAACTAGAACCCAGAGCTGAGGGGACGTGAGAGAACATGTGGCCCAATCCCTTCATTTTACAGTTGAGGAAAGAGGAGACCTGATAGAGCACTCCAAACTCACAGAGTTTCACTTGAAAGCCCTGGTCATAATCATCATTGTAGAGAGACCCAGATTCAAGTACTTGCTTCCCTAATTATGACAAGTATGAAATCAAGCAAGCTTTGTAACCTCTCTGAGTTGAATTCCTTATCTGTAATAATAATATTTACCTCCAAATTATATTGTATCCACAACGTAAAATCCTAAACTAAATGATCTCGCACCCTTATTCTGTCATATAAATAATCTTTTAATTTATATACAATAATATATATTTATTTTTTTAAAGATTTTATTTATTTATTTGACAGAGATCACAAGTAGGCAGAGAGGCAGGCAGAGAGGAGGAAGCAGGCCTGATATGGGGCTCCTTCCCAGGACCCTGGGACCATGACCTGAGCCACCCAGGCACCCCAATAATATATATTTAATATGTAGTATATTGTATATCCTATACTATATGATATTTTAAAAAGAAACTAAGGAGCAACTCAAGGCTACTGATGGTGTTTATGACCAGGTTAGGAACATGATTTATATCAGATCTCTTTCCTCTATACATACATAGACTTCAGGATCATCACAGATTCTTTCTTCTTCTTCTTCTTCTTTTTTTTTTTTTTTTTTTTTTCAATTCAGACCTGGTAGACTCAATTTTGAAATTCTGTGGGCTTCCCTAATTTTTTTTTTTTTTTGCCTTTTACATGTCTGTTTTGTCAATTCATGCAAAAGATAACAATAATCAGTACAGAAATAGTTGTTTGTTCAACAATAGAATATTTGTATTCTCTGCTGATATGTCTTCAAACATCAAACTTCCACAACTCATGAGTCTTATTGCCGGGTCTGCTTTTAAAAATGCCTCACTTTTGCCTTGCAGTTCCCCAAAATAGTGTTTTATTTCAACTGAATCCCTAAGAGATAATTGACTGAGTTGGTTATGCATGAAAAAACCAAGCTTTACGACATACTGCAGTCCTGTTCTCCTGTTGTCTATGAAAGTAAATTAATGATCTGGAGCTGTGTAGGGGTTTCCAGAAATAACACTGTAGTGACCAACATGCTGTAGTTAGCAGCTAAGAAAAAGAACTGTTTATTTTTTTCAGGCATTGTTCAGACCCACACCATAGTATCATTGTTTCATGACCCAATCTCCTATGAAGAAACAGCAACACATTACAATTCAGATGAACACAAAACATCTCCTTAGTGAAAACAAACCCAAATTTTCAAAACCATGGTCGAGAATTTTCTTTGAACAGATGCTTTAGAATGACAACTGGATATTGATTTAAAAGTCAAAGTAAGAGGAACCACATAAAGGGCTCCTTTTACTTTTTATCATTTTTTAAATTTTAGTCTTTTGGGTATAGTTGACATACAATGTTGCATTAGTTTCAGGTGCACAACATAATGATTTAGCTTTTCTCTCTACCTTATGCCGTGCTCACCACAAGTGTAGCTGCCATCGGTCACCATACACTCCTACAGTATCATTGCCTGAATTCCCTATGCTATGCTTTTTATTCCCATGACTTACCCTTTCTGTAGCTAGAAGCCTGTATCTCCCATTCCCCTTCTCCTGTTTTGCCCATCTCCCCACCCCCACCCTCTGACCACCGGCTTGTTCTCTGTATTTATAGGTACGATTGTTCTTTTTGTTTGTTTATTCATTTGTTTTGCTTTTTAGATTCCATATGTGAGTGCAGCCATATGGTGTTCGTCTTCCTCAGTCTCACTTATTTCAGTTAACATGGTACCCTTTAGACCTGTCTTTGGCAAGATCTCATGTTTTTTTATGGCTGCACAATACGCTGTTTTAGATTTTATACACACACACACCACATCTTCCTTATCCGTTGTCTATTGATGGACACTTAAGTTGCTTCCATATCTTGGTTATTATATATAATTCTGCAATAAACATAGAGGTGCATATATCTTTTCAAATTAGTTTTGTTTTCTCTGGGTACATACTCCATAGTGGAATTACTGAACCATATGGTATTTCTGGATTTTTTTAAATATTTTATTTATTTTTTTGAGACAGACAGAGAGAGATCACAAGTAGGCAGAGAGGCAGGCAGAGAGAGGGGGAAGCAGGCTCCCCGCTGAGCAGAGCGCCCGATGCAGGGCTCGATCCCAGGACCCCGAGATCATGACCTGAGCTGAAGGCAGAGGCCCAACCCACTGAGCCACCCAGGTGCCCCTATTTCTGGATTTTTTTCAAGGAACTTCCATACTGTTTTCCACAGTGGCTGTACCAATTTGCATTCCTACTAACAGTGTGAGAGTTTTTTTCTCCACATCCTCACCAACACTTACTTCTAGTCTTTTTGATGTTAGCCATTCTGAAATGTGTGAGGTGATATCTGATTGTGGTTTTGATTTGCATTTCCCTGATGATGAGGGATGTTGATCATCTTTTCATGTGTCTGTTGGCCATCTGGAGGTCCTCTTTGGAAAAATGTCTATTCAGATCCTCTGCCCATTTTTAAATCAGAGTGTTTTGTTTTGGTGATGAGTTGTATAAGTTCTTTACATATGTTGGATATTAACCCCTTATCAGATATTCACTTGCAAATACTGTCTTCCATGTAGGCTCCCTTTTTGTTTTATTGATGGTTTGCTTCACTATGAAAAAGCTTTTTATTTTGATGTATTTCTGCTTTTGTTTCCCTTGCCTTGGGAGACACATGTAGAAAAATGTTGCTACCACTGATGTCAGACATTACTGCCATTACTGCCTATGTTCTTTTTTGGATTTTTATGGTTTCAGGTCCCCCATTTAGGTCTTTTGTCTATTTTGAGGTTATTTTTGTGTATGTGTCAGAAGGTGGTCCAGTTTGGTCTCTTGCATGTAATTGTCCAGTTTTCCCACCACCATTTATTGAAAAGACTGTCTTTTCCTCATTGGATAGGCTTGTCTCCTTTGTCATTGGTTGACTGACCATATAAGTATGGGTATATTTCTGGGCTCTCCCTTCTATTTCACTGGTGTATATATCTGTCTTTGTTCCAGTGCCATTCTATTTTGATTACTACAACTTTGTAGCATATCTTGAAGTCTGGGATTGTGATGCCTCCAGTTTTGTTCTTCTTTCTCAAGATTGCTTTGGCTATTTGGGGTCTTTTGTGTCTCCCTACAAATTTTAGTATTATTTGTTTCAGTTTTGTGAAAAGTGCTGTTGGTATTTTGATAGAGATTGCATTAAATCTATAGAGTGCTTTGGGTAGTATGGACATTTTAACAATATTAATTCTTCCAATCCATGAGCATGGAATATCTTTCCAATAAACAACTCTTTTGAACAAGATGGTAGAGAACAATACTAAAAATCATTTTTTGCCCACAAGATGAAAGGCCAAAATGACCATACCGGTATTGTACTTAGTTCTAGAAAAACTCGGATGTCCCAAGATTTATTTACTTGTAGGTATGTATGCACACACACACACACACACACACACACACACACACACGCACACTGCACCTAGGAAGAATGTGAAAGTAAAAGCTTCTCAAAAATTCAGTGCCGAGGCACCTGGGTGGCTCAGTGGGTAAGCCTCTGCCTTCGGCTCAGGGTCCTGGGATCGAGCCCCACATTGGGCTCTCTGCTTAACAGGAAGCCTGCTTCCTCCTCTCTCTCTCTCTCTGCCTGCCTCTCTGCCTACTTGTGATCTCTGTCTGTCAAATAAATAAATAACATCTTAAAAAAAAATTCAGTGCCCCCTTCATCAAAGAGAAGGAGCAATGGCTGATGTGAGGAACCTGGCCACGAGGTACCAATGTCCTGGCCTCACTGGAGGGTGTCACTGTGTGGGGCTCAACTGAACTTGACTCACTGGTCTCTGAGTCAGCAGCGAGGTGCCTCTGGGTGGGCCAAGGAGCCTGGGCCCATGTGAAACAGAACTTGTTTCTCAGGCATGTGGTGCTGGGTGCACTGCAGGGAAAAGACATGAGGCAGGGTTCCAGAGAGGGAACCAGAGAGGCCAGCAGGTGACTGGACTTAGCCCAGGGGCACTCCACATTCCTTCTAGCTTGGAACTCAGCAGGTTGGTATTGTGTGGCAGTCCCCAGGTCATTGCTCTTAGGAAGGGTCAGGGCTCTGGGTGAGCTTGTGCCCTGTGCCCTCTTCAGCCTTCTTCCCACAGCATCTGTCTTCTCCAAGTGAGGGAACCACATCTGAGACTTCCCAAAAAGGAAATTCTAGGTTTCATCCCTTCCCAGGAGATTCCTGAACACAATGATCAGGAAATAACCTTGAACGTTCATTCACTCAGCACATACTAATGGAGCACCTTACCATGTGCTAGGTGCTGGGAAGAAACTTTATGTGGAAAGGTTCCTTTCTTCCAGAAGCTTGCAGGATCCAGCTTTCCTTATTTGGTGTGGCCTTGTAGCTACTGACTGAGCACAGTTTTTCCTTTTGGCACTTTTATCCACTCCTGGGAGTTCAGTTGTTGTTGGGTTTTGGTTTTCTTTATTTGTTTTTGTGTTTCTTTTTTTTTCCCCTCTAAGAAAATACCTCTGTGCTCCAGAGCCCACATTTTCCCAAATGACCATTTAGCTCCAGGGAAAGGACTAGCACATCCTCCCTCCCTTTAGCTGCCTAAGCTGAATGAGATCTACTCAGTGGAGCCATTTTCAGTGCTACTGTGATTTGTATTAATTATATATGACATGGTATCCTCAAAAAAAAAAAAAAATTCAGTGCCCCCTGGGTCTCCATCTGGTACTCTGACCCTGCTAGCTTTCTTGCAGAGGATTTTATGGGAGCTTCCCTCAATTCAGGGCATCTCTATTTGATGTTATGGAAGATGGAAAATCAAATAAGACAGCTAGACTCTTTGAGTAAATAATGAAACCTATCATTAAAAATAAAGCCAAAAAATCCCACGTGTTAAATGACCTTGTTTTGCAAATTGATTTTGTGTCAGCATTTCTGGCTTCAAATTGTATAGAGAAAACTACTTAAGTAAACTCCTAGTTAATAATTAAAAGGAACAAATAAGTAAGACCTTTGAATTTTGTTTGAATCTTATTAATTTTTTATTTTTTTTAAGATTTAATTTATTTGACAGATAGATCACAAGTAGGCAGAGAGGCAGGCAGAGGGAGAGGGGGAAGCAGGCTCCCTGCTGAGCAGAGAGCCCCATGTGGAGCTGATTCCAGGACCCTGAGATCATGACCTGAGCGGAAGGCAGTGGCTTAACCCACTGAGCCACCCAGGTGCCCCCTGTTAATTGTTTAATACCAGAAATAAACAAGCTTAAAAGACAGATAACTAGTAAAAATATTTTATAATAAATTACAAATGGTTAATATTCCTAATGTATAAATAATATTTTAAAATCAGTAACAAAACGCAAAATGTTTCATTGAGAAAAAAATAGCTAGAGGACTAAATAAGCAATTTTGAAAAATACAGCTGGTTAACAGATATGAAAATTTTCAACCAGTATAACAAAAGGACCAGAAATAAAAGTACTTATGTAAGTTACTTGGGGTAGTCAAGTTCCTAGAGGCAGCAGGTAGAACCCTGGTCTCAGAGGGCTGGGGCTTGGAGGAGCAGAATGGGGAATTATTGTTAAAGAGATACAGAGTTCCATTTGGGGAAGACGAAAAAGTTCTGGAGATGGATAGTGATGATAGTTGCACAACAAAGTTAATGGACATAATGCCACGAAACTGTACACTTAATAATGGTTAAAATAATAAATTTTATATGATGTGTATTTTACTACAATAAAACAAACTCAGCCAGTTTAGTGTTCAAACAAATACAGACTTAAAAAGTAATAAGATAATACTTTTTTGCTCATTAAATTAGCAGGAGGAGGAATGGAAATTATATTGCTGACAATACTCAAGTGAAGACAAATGGGTACATTTAGACACTGGTTAAATGCAAAATAAGCACAGAATTTCCGGACGACAGTTCAGAAGTGTATGTCAAATGTCCCAATACGCTTTGGCTTCTAGTGCAAAGTACTTAAGTGAATTTGCTTAAAGAAATTATCAATCTTGCTCTGAAATTTATTATTCAAGAATGTTCATCATATAAAATGTTGAGAAACTCAACATTGGTTAATTAATTCATGGAAATCCATAAGATCGAATATGAAGTAACTATAAATAGAATATGAAGCAACTATAAAATGTCATATTCTCCTTTTATATTAAATGAAATAAAATATTACAAAACAATATATACTGTGATCCCATCAAAGTATCTGTACTTAAAAACCTGACTGGGAGGATAGACATAAAAATGGAGCATATATGTCTGCTGTTGTCTCTGGTTGTGTGATTATGAGGTTTTATTATTTTTTTTCTTTATGCTTTTCCATATTTTCTAAACTTTCTAGCAATGGATATTTTATAATCATAACATTTAAATAATGAGGAATCAAAGGATAAATATCAATTGTACTTACAAAATAATGTTCCTCCTTAGCTTTAAATGAATTATTTGCTACAAGCAATTATTAAATGGAGAACAATGTCAGAATAGACAAAGAATCAAAGCATGCCATTAAAATTGGCTAAGTCAATGGGAAAGTAGCCCAGTTTCTTTTATGGAATCAATCTTTACTTTTCATTGGCTTGATTTTTGTGTGGTCAGAGCCCACATAAAAGAACCATAGCAGGGTGCCTGGGTGGCTCAGTGGGTTAAGCCTCTGCCTTCTTCGGCTCAGGTCATGATCTCAGGGTCCTGGGATCGAGTACCGCATCGGGCTCTCTGCTCAGCAGGGAGCCTGCTTCTCCTCTCTCTCTCTGCCTGCCTCTCTGCCTACTTGTGATCTCTGTCTGTCAAATAAATAAATAAAATCTTAAAAAAAAAAAAAAAGAACCATAGCAGTCATTGATGAAGATCCCTTGGAAACTGGGGGTGGCAAGAGCTCTGACTGGGTGCCATTACTTCTGGGCACCCTCCTTCCCTGTGAGGCACTGGTCTAATTGAGTACCTGAGTTGCTAAATGGAATTGTCTTTTTTTTTTTTTTTTAAGATTTTATTTATTTGTTTGACAGAGATCACAAGCAGGCAGAGAGAGAAGAGGAAGCAGGCTCCCCGCTGAGCAGAGAGTCTGATTCCGGGCGGGATCCCAGGATCCTGGGATCATGACTCGAGCTAAAAGCAGAGGCTTTAACCCACTGAGCCACCCAGGTGCCCCTAAATGGAATTGTCTTTAAAAGGGGACTCTACTACAAATATTGTAATTATCCCAGGACAGAATGTCCATTGACTTATCAAATAGGATTGAGAATTCAGTATATTGAAATCCTCCACTGAACTATTACCGAACTGTATCTGTACCTGTTTTCCATCTAAGAGTTTTCTCCTCCAAGTCCTCTCTTCATTAAAAAATAATTGACATATATAATATTATATTAGTTTCAGCATTGAAATGTTTTCTATATATACCTTTTTTTTTAAGATTTTATTTATTTATTTGTTAGAGAGAGAAAGAGAGCAAGCACAGGCAGACAGAGTGGCAGGCAGAGGCAGAGGGAGAAGCGGGCTCCCTGCCGAGGAGCCCGATGTGGGACTTGATCCCAGGACGCTGGGATCATGACTTGAGCCGAAGGCAGCTGCTTAACCAACTGAGCCACCCAGGCATCCCATATATATACATATTTATAAACAATCACAATAATTCTAGTTAACCTTGGCATCACCCATAACCACAAAATGCTTTTTGTGTGATGAAAACCCTTTTTTTAAGATTTTATTTATTTATTTGACAGAGAGAACACAAGCAGGGGGAGCTGCAGGCAGAGGGAGAGGGAGAAGCAGGTACCATCCCAGGACCCTGGGATCATGACCTGAGCTGAAGGAATAAGCTAACCAAGTGCTCTGGGAGTGAGAGTGCACACTCTCTCTCAAAAAAAAAAAAAATTTTTTTTTGAGAGAGAGTGTGCAGCATTGGGGAAGGGGAGAATCTTGAGCAAACTCCAGGCCCAGCATTGAGCCTGGCAAGGGCTAGATCTCACTGAAATCATGACTGATCTGAAATCAAGAGTCGGACACTAAACCGACTGAGCCATATAGGTGCCCACACCTCATGATCTACTGTCTCAGCATCTGTCAAATATATAGTGTAGCAGTATGAACTATAGTCACCATGCTGTACTTTCCATCCCAAAGATGTGTTTATTCATGCTCGCTGTCATTTCACCAGCACACTGCCTTTTTCATGGTCTAATAGATAATTGTTGAATGATAAAAGTACTGTGTCAGGCTGGTTCATATTTCAGGCTTAAGTGATTATCCCAAAGTAGATTTATATTACATTTATGCAGGAACAAAGGTCTCCCCCTCTTAACTAAAAATATCACTGGTAGACTAAGTCACTTTCCTCATATTTTAAACTTTTACATTGTCGAAAAGAAGTAGTCAAAAAAGGTCTGACTGAACAAGGGAGCTGCTCTAGGTAAAATTAAAAGGGGGTGAATCTGGTTCACTGCCCAATCCTCTCTTTTTCCCTTCTTTCCCCATTTGACACCTCCAGCATTTGGGTTTTAAGTGTTTCTGCAATGGCTAAATACTGGGGTGGATAGTGGGGGAAGAACGCAGACGTGGGTCATGGGAACTTAAACATAAGTGAATATTTTAAGGCCAACCATTAAATTTCAAATTTAATTATGTCTCTTAATTGAATACCGTTTAAAAATTCTTTTCAAAACTTTCTATTATTTGTTTTACTCCCTTTGAACATTACAAATAAATTTTTTTCCACACTGATTTCCCAATACTCCATTGAACACAAATTATATTACAACATTTTCTAAGCTCAGGAGGCTTTTAGTTCCTGTGGGAGAGAAATAAATTTCCAAAGACATTGCTTGGCTCGTATCACTAGAGCAGAGGTTTGAACTAGTTGCCCTGAGCTGAATGAAGCCCAAAGTTGAAATTACTTGGAATGGGTTTAGATTTTTTTTTAATTAGTTGCCAGCATTTAAAAATTGAGAGGTTTGAAATAAAATTATAGAACGTTAGGAGGCTCTTGAGCAATCTTTAAACAAAGAACCGTGGGGCTACTGTGTTAATGCATGCCAACTGTCAAGTGAGCCTGATTGGCTCTGCCCCCTTGGGGAGGTTCTGGGTTCCCCAGTTCTCCCCACCCAACTGTGGCTTGCCTTCTTCACCAGTATATCTGCCCAAGTGCCTATAGACACTTGAGTTTTACTCCTTTTTTAAAAATACATTATAGTGGAAAGAATGCTGGAGGATGTCCTTGGGCAATATCAATGATCTCTAGTATCAATCGTTAATACAGAGTAGGAACCAGAGAGGTGACCTCTTAGTCCTTTAGCTTTCTGTCATGCAATCTAGGAATTACGTATGTGATTTTTCTTGCCCTGGTAATACAGAGTTAAATGTGAAAACATCCAAACAGACGGGGTAGGAAATCCCTGTGAGCAGCTTCAATGAGCCTGACACCCAAACAGAGAGGAGCATGGCAGAAAGTAAACAGCACAGGTCCTTGTCCTTCGGTCAGATTAAAGCAACAAAACCTGATGTAACTTTGGTGGTTTTTTATCATCATGTGTTGGAGGGGGTTTGGAGGACTGTAGACTTCTGGTGGAGAAATGGACCACTTCATTCCTGCCTCTTAAGAGTCCAGAGTTTCAATACCCAGGGTCACTTAATGCAAATCAGCTAACAAGCCTAGTCTAATGTCATCTGCCTGCGACAGAAGAAAGGAAACATTGGGTGATGAGTTAAAAGTTGAATGAAGGAGTCTGTGCTGTTCTGGGGAACCTCTTTCATCTCTTAATGACTCTGAATGAGTTTTCCACTCCTTCCTTCCTGGAGTTTGTAAAGGCTCCTCAGATTCAGAAAGGGTAAAGTCAGGGGCTCATTTTGTTTTGCTTTAATCTTCTCCTGGATGATTATTTAAATAGAAATCGCATGTTTTTGTTTGATGTGCCCACTTAGTAATATGTAATAATAATCATGAACATTATCAAGTGCTTATTATGTGCTGAGCATTTATGTACATTATCTTATTCAATCCTCATTAAAAACCTCCTAAAATAAGCCCTAGTTCAATCTCCTTTTTTCAAGATGAAGAAACTGAAGTTTCAGAGGCAAAATGTATGTATTCATCACACAGCTAGTAAGTGGCCTGCTACAAAAGTCCTGCTTTCAACCACTATTCTCTACTCTACAAGTGCAGCAGCTTTCAAAATGTAGCATGTCCATTTTTAAAGGGGCTAAGAATTAAAACAGTGGCGGGGGAGGGGCTGGGTGGCTCAGCTTGTTAAGCATCCAACTCTTGATTTCAGCTCAGGTCATGATTTTCGGGTCTTGGGATCTAGCCCTGAGTAGGGCTCCACACTGGGAGCTGAAGATTCTCTCCTTCTCCCTCTATCCGCCCCCCAAATAATTAAAACTATGAAAATTGGGATTTGGCTCAGGACACAGGCTATGTCAATAAACCAAAGAATGGAAGAAGGTGATGAGATTCAGTGAAGGCCAAATGCAAACCAATACCTCACCAAGGAAAATGTTTTTGGAGTTATTGGTATTATTAGATGAGGAGCAATCCACATAGCAGAAACCTCCAGAGAAATATGATGAAATGAGAGAAGACATCAATAATCAAGGAGAAAGGAATGGAGTTTCGACAAGAAGAGACACAAAGAGTAGCATGTTTTATTCTGAAATATTCAGTGGGGAATGGGTGTGTAGGGATTGCACAAACTCCGAGAAACCTAATTAAATTGAATGCAGCTACGTTTAGCTGATAATAAACATTAAGAACTTATTCTGAGAGTTGATATGCTTTGAAGGAGATGCTATTCATATTTTTAAGGTTTGGATTTTTAATAAATCAGGGATATTAGTATATTTAGGAGGTATATTCCTATTTTCTAAGTTTACAGTACACACTACAGCCTGTGGTTTTTTTCAAAATGCAGATCTGGCTGTAGGATGCCTTTGTCCAAAACATGTCTTCTCGCTGTTTATAACTGTAAAGGATAAAATAATCCTTAACACAAATGCGCAGGGAGTTGAAAAGTTCTTGCCCCTACTTTTCCAACTTCCCCTAGAATCACACTACACCGGTGCTGGCAACTGCGGCATTTTGAGAATAGCCCCAGCATGCAAACTTCAGAGGGCAGCTCTTTCTTCTTTCTGTCTTGGGCTCACTTCCTGCACACTCCCAGCACCTTTTTCACACTTGTCGCTTCCCCACCAGACTGTAAACTGCACAGACAGAGGTGGGGGTATCCTTGCTTACCGTGGTGTCCCCAACAGTTATAAGTAGGTAAAAGCCCTGGAAATATCTACTGAGTGGAGCCCCAAACCCAAAAGGCCTTTCTCTGGAGCCAGAATTCTGATTCCAGTATATTAGTGAGCCAGTGGAGTTAGCATTTTTATTGTTTTTTTTAAAATTGGGGTGAAAGAGAGTCTTCTGTATGTAAACTAAGGAATGCCTATGAAAGGAATACATTTTAAGCTCTATTTAAGACAGACTAATCTTCCATTTGCATTTAACCCTATTTAAAGAAATTCTCCCACAACTCCTCTTCCACTCCCCTGCTTTATGTATCCCCACCTAAGACACTATGAATATTTCACGTATCTAACCTTGTTTATTGTACCTCTTCTCCACTAGGAAGTATATTTCAGGAGGGAAGGGATGTTTGGTTTTCTTGCTCACTGCTATAGCTCAAGTCTATAACAGTGTTTGGCACAAAATGAATGCTGTTGATATATTTTTTGAATGAATGGATTTAGTAGTTTCCTTAGCCCCAAAGTAAATTTTCATGAAAACCCGGTCTGAATTTTTAAAAATCTTACATAGGTCGTATTCAGTTGTGATCTTTAAAAATGAAGCTTCCTATTATTATCAGGGACCTCCAAATTACAGTGCCTCCAAATCACCCAGGAGTTTGTTAAAACGCAGATGATCACCATCACTGATTATAATTCTCTGAGAGAGCGGGGCCAGAAGTTGCAGGAGCTGCTTGGGGTTGTGGCCCAATGTCCATAGTTTGTAAAACACCGAATGGGCACACAGTATGGTCAACACGTGCTGAGTAAAAATTTAATCCCTCCCTAAAGCAGTGTCTATTTGTTCTCTATCCCTCCGGGCTTTAGCAATGAATGACCAACGTCCAAGGGACAAGTATCTTCTCTTCATTTTACAGATGGGGAAACACTGCTTCATCCCTACCTCCCGCTTCCCCTCCGTTCCGAAAATTTAAGGGGTTCCCACCAGGATGTAAGTCAGAATCATAGAGATTTTTTTTTTTTAAATATGCAACGCTAGAGGGAAAGTGCGCGGTGTCCCAGGGCCCCCCTCAGATTTCCCCGGCACTTAAACGCCCCGAGGGTTTGCCTTCACCCTTGAGGCCAACAGTTGGACAGTTCAGGGCTCTTCCCCCTGCAAACGTGGAGGCCAGAGGAAAATATTCCATCTTGGAGCAGAACAGGCGCGGGAACGGGGGCGGGGGGCGGGGGGCGGGGTCAGAGTACCGCCTGAGGCTGCCGCTGGTTACCCAGCGGCGGGGAGGAGATAAGGGGCGGAGCAACGGTGGGCGGGGGCGGGGTCCCGGCCGGGAGGACGGCGGGAGGCTGCGGCCCGCCACCTAGGCGGCGTGGAGTCTGAGCTGCCCGGCCTCGTCCCTCCCCTCGAGGGTGGACCCTGCGGGTGGGCGCGGCCGGTGGCGAGCGCGGGAGGTAGAGCGCTTCAGCAGCGGGATCGGGGACGCTTGGCTCTTAACCCGGCCATGGCCGAACTTCTCCGCAACAGGGGCGACTGCTCCGGTGCTTCTCGCCCCTCTCCCTGAGCTCTCTCTCTCCTTTCGACCTCTGGAAAAGCCTGCGTTCTTTCTGGGCCGTGGCAAGGGGCACGGAGCGGCGAACAAGGATGCGCTGAGGATCTCCAGCGCGCGGGTCTCGGGTGCCTCTGTGGGTCCAGCCGCGGGAGCTGAGCTGCCTCGGACTGCCTCAACTCCCTCACCGCACTCCCGCCACCCCCTACCGCAGTTGATGTGCAGGGAGAAGCTGGACATCATGATCCTAACACGTAAGCTAGACTTGTGCCTCGCCGTCGGGCCAGCCGCGGGAGCCAGCTGCGGAGGGGACTCGCCGCGGAGGAAATGTCACCCCGCCTTGTCAAGTCGGTGCCTGTCGTTCTGTGCTTTTAAACGGCTATCCGAGGAGGCTCGGGACCGAGTCGCCCAACTTTCTCGGAGTGGAGGAGGTGGAGTGTGGGAAAAATAGGGGTCGTAGTTTGGAGAGGGAGGTTTTAATGTCGGGTGATGACCCCTGGCTGCTCACTGCTTGTGGGTCGCCGTAGGGCGCGTCGGGTGGGCTCCGGGAAGGGCTGCTGGCGGGGGCGACCGCAGCTAATGGAGTGAAGCCTAAGTTAACTTCCCTTTCGGGCTGGGGACGCCACGCGGGGCAAGGGGTGCACGCCGGGCGGGGGCACAGGGCGGGTCGGCCGCCAGCCTGGCCGCGCCGGCTTCCTTGCTATTCTTATTCTAAGTCCCTGGCCATGGCCTCTGGTTCCCAGGGGCGCGGTGCGACCGCCTTTCCACTATCTTCCCTCCGGGGACGTTCAGGGCTCGGTGCTTGCAGCCCTTCACTATACAAGTCCAAAATCATCGCGGACTCCCTGAGAGTTGATTACTTAGGGATGTTTAGGCCGCAGTGGCACTTGGAAATCGTGTTTTAAAACTGCTTGAAAGGAAATTCGAGAAGACGTTTTAATTTCAAACTGTTTGTTCAAATATTTTAAACGCTGGAAAGTAATTCCGACTTAGGAAAGTCTCTGGTGGCTGCCGGCCCGGGGAGAGCGTTGAAGCTATTTAGCAAGCCCCCTGGCTTGCACGTGAGGGGCGCCTGCTGGGAGCGCTGCAGAGTGCCTTCACGTGCTGGGGGCGTTGAATCGGTTTCCTAAAATGCCGGGTGGAGATGCCCACGCCCTTGGCTCGGGAGGAGGCGCGCGCGGGGCGAGTTCCTGGGCCGGCGAAAGGAAGGAAGGAAGCACGCCTCCCGACCTTTTTTCGTAGCGAATTCACGGTCTTTGGGAACCTTGCCCCACCCTGCCCCTGGCCCCCTGGCCCCCATCTCCGACGTCACGGGCTGAGACTTTGATCCTTCGGAAGGAGTTTTTCCCCGGGCAGCGGCACGCTGGCCATGCCACGTGTAATTTGCAGATTATGGTTATTACTGAATCAGTTCGTTTTTCCAGCGCACAGCCTCTGTGGCGAGGGGAATTAGAGCGGACCGGGGTGAGGCTGGCGTAGTAGAAACCCCGGTCCGCAGCCTGCTGCTAGCTGGGCGCATCGGGGAAGTGTGGAGACCTCTCTGCACCTCCTTCATCTGCAACGCGGGGGTAATAAGTGTACTGATGCTCCAGCAGTACCCGGTTTATTATAATTACTGTAGGACGAAACTCCCGCATATAGTTATCTGCACCATGGAGAAGAAAACCTTGCCGCTCGTTAGTTTTGAGTGAGCTTTTTTTTTTTTTTTAAGATTATTTATTTATTTATTTGACAGAGATCGCAAGTAGGCAGAGGCAGGCAGGGAGAGAGGAGGAAGCAGGCCTCCCTGCTGAGCAGAGAGCCCCATGCGGGGCTCGATCCCAGGACCCTGAAACCATGACCTGAGCCGAAAGCAGAGGCTTTAACCCACTGAGCCACCCAGGCGCCCCTGAGTGAGCCTTTTTATACCTAACAGAGTTAGCAAATGGGTTCATTCTTGGGATCCCGAAGCTCTTTCAGCCCTTGGTGGTGAGGTGGGGCCCGGCAGCCTAGGTACAGCCATCCCTTAGAGGGAGATTCACCAGGGTGGCATATATGCCGCATTTGGAAAGGGAAAAAAAAATCACGGCTCCGAACAAGGTAGAATACTGAGTCTCAAATTACATTTTTTTTCTCCAAACTCTGTTTGCTGAAGGGATGAGGGAAAATAATAGCCCAGCAGAACTCTGAATGTAAATCTATCAGCGGCTCCAAGAGGTTGACTAATTCAGCATCCATCTGGACTGCAGGCTGGTCCTCTGCAGAGATAATTTGCAGACCATAAGTGTGGAATTAATGGAGGCACCCAGTGCCATCTTGGCTTGCAGACTGTAGCAGATGGCCAGAGGGGTGCCCTGGAAGTGAACAGCCCCCCTAATAGAAGAGCTAAAGTCCTGGGGAATGAGTGTCAAATAGTTAGCAGATGTGCGTTCATAAGTTATTTCAAGACATTTTCTGAGAAAATGTTGGCAATTGCATGTATTAACTTTTATTGTGGCATGCCAGATTTACAGCGTGGCCCAGGCCTGGCTGCATATTTTTTTCATTAGCACTACTGTTCAGAGTTTAAAATGAAGCACAGCCGACTTTCTCTCCCAGCTGCTTTAGAAGTTTGCTTTTGACCAAAAAAAAAAAGTTAGTTTAATCAGAGTGACACCTTACCCCAAACTGGTCAGTAGCTCAAGAACAGGGACTGACTTTGTTTCCCAGCTCAGACTCCACAGGATCAAAATGAGTAGCTTCCAACTTAAATCTTTTCCTAGAGTGGAGGAGAAATACGGTTTCGTTGACTTACCTGTGACTTTAACTTAGCAATTTTCAGTCTTAATGAGAAACACTGCTTACTCCTTAAGACTGAAAGGGTTTGAATAGTTAAGCAATTGATTTTGGCTAATAGAAGGCAGTGTTCCAAGTTTTCATATGCTGGGCTAACCAGAGGATTTTCCATAGTCTGGAAGGAAGATGAGAGGCCAGTTACCCTTTAACCTAAAGGCCTGTTGTTGTTGTTGTTGTTGTTGTTTTGTTACTGTTCAATACTATAGTTCAAAGAGCAAAGACTAAGCAAAATGTCCGGGTGTTTTTACATTAAAAAGGTTTATTTGGTTACTTCTGAGAAATATACCAGATTAATAGAGAAGCATATTATGATTGAATAAATTATTACTGGAAAAGGGTGGAAAATGTATGTAGTACTTAAACTCCTACTTGTAGAACTAGCATAGGCTTAAAGGGGATACAGGAGGCCCCATTAAGATGCCTTCCAGTCAGAGGCTTGGTGGGATTCAAAGAGGTGGTTTGAAAATCAAAAATAAGTACTTGAGTTTCCCTTGGTGTCCCCATGAAGATGTTAAGCCATGATGCCTTGATAAATAAGAGTGGTATTTTTATAACTGAGGCAGGTAAAATATGCCATTTGAAAATATTCAGGACAAGGTGATTTGGTCCAGAAGAATGGGGACATCCAAAGTCCAGTGTGTGAAGTGAATCGTACATTTTTGAAGAGAGCCTTGTGCTGGACAGGATGGTCCAGTATTGTAAACACGAGTTTCTCATGCTTAACTCTCCTTCCTAGCAACAGGAAGACGGAAATGAGGCCATGCAAAAAAAAAAAAAAAAAGGCCCTGAAGGCCTCCAGACAATACTTGACCCACCCTAGCATTTTCCCTGTACAGCCAGGAGACTTGCATAAGTAAAAATAACTTCAGATGTTTCCCCTTCCTCTCTGGATATTGCCAGATCACTAAAGCCCAAATTCTTAGAGCTTTAGAACATAGTCAGACCTGGCCCCATGGTGTAATGGGCATCAAAGCTCACGTCATGCCAAGGCTGTTCAAAAAATTATAAAGCAGACCTGGGGAAGAAAGGTGATCTTCATTTTCTGTTTGCATAGTTCATTGACTAGAATTCGGAGTTTGGATCCAGCAGAGAAAAGAATTTAATTTCTAAACGTGGTCATTCCTCTGAGTTTCACTGAGAGCTCATTTTAACAGGACTCACCCCTAAGATACTTTGGAGTCGTGGGACTACAGTGCAAAGGATTGATGTCCCCAGCATTTAGGCCCTAAAAAGTTTTCCTTATTGCGGTGATCCAGGTGAAATTAATGTCCAGCCATAAAATGTTCACGTCCAACACTGTGTCCCCAAAGAGCATAGTTCCCAGTTCCTCTTCTGAAATTAAGAGGAAAACGCTTTTCTGGAGCAGTTTTCATCATCCTTCTATCTGATTCTAGGCCTTTGCGTATAGAGGAATTCTGAGACTTGAGGGGCTATTCCTCTTTGAAGAAAGATGGGCTGTTACGATTGAAATTTGCTTTATAGGAATGGGTTACTGGTATGAGTTCCATCAGTGGTGTTTTCTTTCAACCTCAAATTAGTCAGAAATCTAATTAATGTAAAAGGGGTAAGATTCCCAGCCTAGAAGGGCTCTTCCTGTCTGTCTGCCCTTTTCCTTGTGGAATCCTGTGTTATTGTTAAGGATTATCATGATCAGTGATAAGGAGTAGGGAGCAGCCCTGCTGGGGGTTCTCTAATTAGATCTACTCCGTCTTACCATTTTTTTTCAGTATTCCTTCCTTGGCAGGGTGGACAGCAAGAAAGCCTGGAATATTTAGCCTGTATATCTTCAGAGTCTCTCACAAGCAACAGTCAACCATCTCTAGTATAAATGCTCCTTTTTAATTATTATAAAAAATCCACAGACTTTCAACAGAATACTAATAATAGTATAGAAGCTGAAACTGATCATGTAGTTTGCTCTTACTGTCGCATTTAACCATCAACTCGACAACTCTGAAAAGCAGATGTGATTATTCCCCTTTTATGAATATGGAATCTGGGACTTGGGAGTGAG
>ML107700.1:0-26201 GCA_003697995.1 Taxidea taxus jeffersonii | reverse complement strand
TTTTTTTTTTTTTTAAGATTTTATTTATTTATTTGACAGACAGAGATCACAAGTAGGCAGAGAGAGAGAGAGGAGGAAGCAGGCTCCCCACTAAGCAGAGAGCCCGATGCGGGGCTCGATCCCAGGACCCTGGGATCATGACCTGAGCCGAAGGCAGAGGCCTTAACCCACTGAGCCACCCAGGCGCCCCGAAGATCTTCATTTTTGTAGGAAAAATGTAACCATATGAAAGCAGAAGCCTTTCTCAACTAAACAGATGTACCCGAATCAAATTTTGACCACTAGATCACGTGTGTCTGGGGAGGGCTGGTTGTCACCAGCAATTTGAATGAAAATAATTCTTTAGCTCACCTAGAAGACAGTAATCTTTACTTTTTCTTAACACTTTTTGGCACACAACGGAGCACGTCAAATCATACAGTGTTTCCTGTTTGAGGTTCTACATAGGGACACCCAAAGGCAGTTTATCTTCATCAGTATCTGCCATATTTTTATTTCATTGGTCTTCATGTAAGGCAAGTTTGATGTTTCTTTCTATTCTGGCTTTCCTTTTTCCTGTGAGAATGGACTACAACCAGAGTAGACAGTTTCTTTAGAACTCCTCACTGTTGCCTTTATTTCTAATTTAAGGTTTCTGTAGCACTGCAGTTCACACCGAATTTCTACTTTCCCGTGCTAGGGACAATGTGGAACCTGGAGCAAAATTCAAGGATTGGGGATGGAGGTTACTTAGTATAATGTGTAAATGGAAGAATTGATGTGCCTGCAAACTTTTCATCATGGAGAAGGGGGGGGGTGTTTCATTAGGTTTATAACCCAGTATTTTGCCTTGAATCATAAATTATAAAGGAAGTGGATTGTATAATCTGAAAACATAAAATCTTAAAAATGTTTCATTTTATGGGAAAAATGAGACTCGGGAAAAAATAAGGGTCCTTGTAAGTATGTTACTTAGATTGTTTCCTTACTTGAAATTGTTTAAATTGTTTTCCTAATCCCTGCAATTATCATCTTTAAAGGGTTTTGTATTTTAAGAGCTGTTTCAAGTCATTTTTCTTAGCAATGCATGGTTGGAAATGCATAAATATTTGATGTAGAGTATCAGAAATGTGTTTGCATGTATGTATGTAAACCAAAGGGGTTTTGTTTTTCTTTTTATCCACCCCCACATAGAAATGAAATAGAAAAATGTGATGAGGCACTCGCCATTTCCTGAGTAGTGTGTTTTCATTTCAGTTTTACTTTGTGCCAGTTTCTGATTAGCTGGGAGATTATTTTCTGTTCCTGGAAATAACTGGATCCATTTAAGTCTGGAGTACCTGGGCTCAAACTGTGTCTCACATGGCCTCAGAGCACTTTGCCTCTGTGAGGGAAGAGCACATATTCTTTGATATAAAAAAACCAAAACAGTATTTTGCAAATACTTGAACTAGGGGGGATTTCAATTGATTTCATTTCCCAATGCCAAGTGTCTCTTCACATGCATAATCCCAGGTAGAGGCCTGTAGGGCGTGTCTCAGGGTTTTCTTCTTTCAAGCAAAACCCTTTATTAAGTTGTCATCACATCATTGGGCAAAATGGGTCCTTTTCCCCCCTTTATATTATTTCTAGGAATGTTCTTTATTAGAAAGCAACATATCTGCCTTCGGACCTCAAGCAGGAGAGAGAGGGGAAAAAAAAATACACACAAAAAGAAAACTTTCCCAAATTTGCAGTTTTTCCTTGTGCTGAAAAACAATCTGGTGATTGAAAAGTGAGAGTAATCTCTGCAGGCAGGCAAAGTATGCAGAAAGTGCTCTAGCCTGGGAGAGCAGGGTAGTTCTGGAACCTTGAGCAAATTACCTAAATTCTGAGCCAGCTTCCTCAGTGGTGAAGAGAAAGAATGAAAAGCGCCAAGAAGCATGTCAGCCCCCAGCCCACTGATTCAGCAGAAGCCAGGATGCTGCTAGGGGGAGGCCCAAATAGAAGAGCTCAGTAAGCAGAAGAAAACCCAGGGTTTCCCGAGTATGTTCCTCCTATAAAGATGAATTTTAGTGTGAGGGTTGTCGATGCCCACATAAGCAAAAATATGTAGCATTTTGAGTTCCCCTGTAATATGAACATAGGCTTTGTGAGACAGAACAAGGAATTGATCTGTTAGAAACCACATTAGAAATTTTAGCAATAAACTTCAGTCCATTCGCAAAACTGGGGAACTGAACTATTCAACCAGTGTTTTGAGGGAAGAGAAATGTCTCCACGTGTAATTGATAATACATCTGGAAACTTAACAGTAGGAACGGAACCTATGCTAAAGGTGGTCTTAGAGAGAAGGGGAAATTGGCATAAAGGAAAAACCAGAGCCAGAACCTTGGGGAATTTACAAAGCCTATGGCAATCTCAGGTTTTACAGATGAGGAAACAGGTCCAGAGAGTATTTTTCTCAAGGCTACTTAACAAAGCAATGCATTCTTTCCTGGACCTGTTTTCCTGACCTGTTAACAGGTAATACTTGGCCCTCTTTCTGTGATGGATGATTAGAAAGCATCGAGGCACCCAGAAGCAAAGCTGTTTTACATGTGAGCAAATGATGCTGGCTGCTCTTTGGGTCATGAGGCTAAGGAGATGCTTCTCTCTGCTCCATGGGATAACCTGCTTTCCACTTCATGCCTCCTTCCTTTGTCAGTGTTAGAGTAAATTGGACTGCTCGCCATTCGTTCGCAAATGGGTATCAGCATCACCTGGGTATCAGCATCTCTCCTCCTGACTTTTCTTTACTATTAATCTTGTCTCCTCCATCCAGTCTTCCTGTGGGATCATCACCCCTCCTTCAATAGAGGCTGAGCATAAACCATGTGCTCAAGCAGCCCCCCCAACCTCTGAATTCAGACAGTTACATCGAATTCTCCTCTGTAGGAAGTTCTTAGTTTCCTTTTCTTTTCTTTCTTTGTAAGAAAAAGCTATGGTGTGAAAATAATACATTTCAAACTGGTTGCTCTGGTAGGTAACAAGTAACTATTTTTTAGATGGAATAGAAAAATGTAAGAATGTATTAATGGGGGCGCCTGGGTGGCTCAGTGGGTTGAAGCCTCTGCCTTCGGCTCGGGTCGTGATCCCAGGGTTCTGGGATCGAGCCCCACGTCGGGCTCTCTGCTCGGCGGGGAGCCTGCTTCTTCCTCTTTCTCTGCCTGCCTCTCTGCCTACTTGTGATCTCTATCTGTCAAATAAATAAATAAAATCTTAAAAAAAAAAAAAGAATGTATTAATGTATTTTAAGTCTCAGTTTGATGAAACTTACTTCAGTTGGCATGTGCTTACAAACACATGTGTTCGTATACATAAATTTGTGTGTGTGTATGTACACATGTGCATACATACATTTGTGTACCAGGTTATAACATATGTTGTATTTCTTATTGTGGATCCTGGTCAGAAAAAATTAAGACCCTTTCACTAGAACAAAAATCATACTGTATGTATGTAATATTTATTGAGCAACTGTTTTGTGTGCCATTGGTGGTTGGGATGGATCAGAGAGTAAAGGAGGCAAAGAAAATTGCCCTTTTGGAGCTTACCAAGGGGAGAGACAGAAAGTGAACATAAATAAGTAAATGTTTTGGAAGGAGAAAAACTAAATCAGGAAAGGGGTATGGGGTGGCTGAAAAGCAGCCAGTGTGCTGAATCTGATCTCAGAGGGAGAGGAGATGACAGATGTGGTACATTAAGAAGCTAGGGTGTGTGAACCGCAGTTAGGACTGGGGCTTCCACCTAGGAATTGGGGACTCATTGGTGCTGCCTGTATCCGGTCACTTGGACTTCCCACAAGGACCTTAGAATAGATTTTAGCCCTTAGGAAATCAGATCTTTCCTTAGTAGAGGATCATGGGACACCATGTACTCAACTGTGAATTACCTTTTCATTTGGCTTCCTGCTTCAGGACAGGAACCTGTGTCTGACTGTCCCCAAGCACAGTTGGCAGCTCACTTAATAAATGTCCAATAAGTAAATATTGAGTGAAGGGGGACGTAAAGGGTGGTTGGCTTCACTTAAATGTACGGCTATACTAGAATATACCTAAAAGTGGGGCTGGGTCAGCTACTGTCAGGCCAAACAGCCTTAGAAACTGAATTAGTATGATGGCTCTTCCAGAAGCTTCCTAACTGGTTTCTTTCAGAATATGCACAATAGATGTTTAGTATGTTTTTAGGCACCTGAGGGCAGGAATGTTGTTCATTGCTAGTCAAACTCTTTGCTGTGATTAGATAACATTAGAGTGTAATAAATATTAATATAGACATTTTGCTATCTGACTTAGCCTATAGGAATTCATTTTACATAGGTGAATCCTGATAACTGGTCTTTGGCAGATGTGTGTGTTCAGCATTTGTTTTTATTAATGGCAAAAAGATGAGGTTCATATTCTAGTTTATAGTCTCTTTTTGAAAAAAGGAAATAGTAGCAGATTCTCTTTTCCTTCACACAAGTATATTTATGCTTCCATGTAGAAAAATAGTCTTTGGAGGGTATACAAATGAATTAAGAAGCCTTTGATAGGTGTTCCTCACCCAGCATTGCGAAGGTGGAACAGAGAAGTTGATGGGGTGAAGGGGAAATTTGGGGTTAGAGGGAGAACAGATTAAGAACTTAAGGTATGAGAGAGCCTGGTGCCTCCCAGGAACCCCAAGGTGCCTCCTGGGAACGAACAAAGCTTGCATTTGGAGGCCTTCCAGGCGCCAAATGGATAAAGCGGAGGCCAAATTAAGAAGGTGTAGGTCTGTTCAGTTTGGATTGAGTTGAGTCACTGAAGAATTAAAAGCAGGGGAGTGACATAACGAATTATGCGCTGCGTAAAAGTGAATCCAGGGGCTCAGGGACTCTTGGACTAGGACAGATTGGTTGTGGGTAAGGAGGGGCAAAGCTGATGACCGAATTCATTTGGGAGACTCTTGAGGTATTCTGGAGAGGAGTTCCCAACGCAAGAATACAGAGAAATGACTGGCTGTCTATCCTCAAATTTACCTAGAGAGCTTCTTTTAAAAGGCGCTGCCTGGGTCCTCCCTAGGCTGAGAAAATCCAGATGCCCGGGAGTGGATGGTGGTTGGTGGTTTATAGATTCCCCCCATGTGATGCCTACTGCATCCAGGGCTGGGAGCCACTGAGATCAAGGTTTTGAAGCCATGGTTTGCTTCTCCAGTGGGCTGCCCTATGAAGCCCACCTGCCAAGGACAGATGAGCCATTGGTGCCCAGCTGCACGACAGTCCTGTAAATTGGCCACCTCAATGGAGGCTGGAGAATCGGTAAGAATCCTCTACCCATTGGAGGGAATCTGTGTGATCAGAGGAGAGAAATGAGTTTTGTTTTGTTTTGGATCAGAAAATACCACCTGCCTTCACACAGCAAATGTACTTCTCTGTGATTGTAAAAGCATCAACATTTCTGTGAATATTTGGCCACAGGTCTGTCATATTTGGGAGAATCCAAGGAATCTGGGATTTTCTTGCATTCCTCTAATTCCTTAGACTTTATTTAAACTCTACAGTCCATGTAGCTGTGGGATTTGCCTTGAGTCCTGATTTGGGTAGCATGTTGTCATGGAAGACAGAGCCTGACGGTTCCCCCTGTGAGTATGGGGCACGGAGACACGGAAGTAATCCCATCCCACTTGGACCCAATTACTGTTGCTCAGCCGGTTGAGATCAGCAGGTTCAGCAGAATGATGACGGGGTTGGGGGATTTCTGTTTAACTCACTGTTGGGTAAGAGGAAGATAGGGTCATCCCATCATGCCAGGAAATGTGCAAATACGGACTAATGGTTCCCAGCCTTACACAAAAGGGTCTTCTGGACCTCATTCATCTTATACAACTAACCACTAAAGCTGGTTCCAATAAATATTTCCTGTTTCCTCCTTAACACATTTGTCTGTTTGCTCAGAGAAAACCCAGGCATTAAAGTGACATTGTATTTCCATTGTACTTTTAGTTTCTGGTGGCGTTTTTGCCTGGTGGAGAATGTTTTTAAAAAATCATCCTCATAGTTGCATATCCTAAAAGAAAAGTCATACTTTTAGAGCCAGTTAGGGGCCTCCAAAAACTGGCATGGGGGATTTAGTGACTGAAGTCATGCAATGTGTCCATGGTTTTAATATTTTAAAGGCACTCATTATTACATATTTTTTAAGTGAAGAATCTGTCTTGCTCATTTTTTTTTTTTTTTTTTTTTTAGAGTGGAGATGGGGTAGGGAGAGGGAGAGAGGATCTTAAGCAGTCTCCCTGCCCAGTGCAGAGCCTGACATAGGGCTCTATCTCACAACCCTGAGATCATGATCTGAGCTGAAACCCAGAATTGGATGCTTAATCGAAGGAGTCACCCAGAAGCCCCTGTCTTGCTAATTTCTATGAGTCTCAGTTCTTTCTCTACTCTGACATTTGAATGTAAAACAAACAAACAAACAAAAAACTCATTTTAAGAAGTTATATCTCTGCTTATTCCTCATCTCTGTATCTTGGGATATTAGTAATCACGTTTTAGGATCAATGTGAAAAGTAAATGAGTTAATATGCCTTAAGTGCTTAGACAAGTCCTTCCTTGCACATATTAAGCACACAATAAAAGCTAGCCATTGATAGAACCATCAGGAATCATCTGGGAGGTCTGCCTAGGGGAGGCAACATTTGGGATGGACCTTGAAGGATGAGTAAAATTTGACACTGAGAAGATGGGGGATTATTTTATGCCAGGAAATCACAGTGGTATATGGGGAGATGAGCATTGAGTTTGCTTTGGTTTGGAGATAGAGTGAGAACAGGTAACTGGAAAAATTAGGTTGCATGCCACATGGAGAGCTCAGAAAAAACACACAGGTGTTTAGACTCAATTTTCTAAGCAGTGAGGCTCTAGTGAAGTTTGTGAGGGAAAGACAAGATCAAGGCTTTACATTTGGACCTTTGTGATGAGCCAGGTCTGGTGGATGGTTTCCCTGAGAGAGGAGAGCATTTAGTTAGGAGACAGGAAGGAACGTAATGGCTTGGATTGGGGCAGGGGCTAAAAGTGGGAGGGGTATTCTGTACCCACCCGACTTGGATATGGACATGGCTTTATTTCGTGTTAAATAAAATAAAAATACTGATTTGTTAAAAATCAGTACTTAGATTGGATTGTTACTACCATTTTCTCTTGGTCATTGGAAAAGGGGTAGGAGTGAAGTCAATAATTGTTCCATTTATTAAAAAATCAGTGACAGCTTTTTATAGTTTTCCAATGTCATTCTGATTTCTACAGAAACAGTGTGTTAAGTTTTCATTTGTTCTGCAGCCCAAGTTTTCACGAGTGTGCTTTCTTAAATGTCAACCAGATACTGACTTGCCTCTTTCCCATGGTTTCACATTTAAAAGAAAGACACATTTTCGCCTGTTTTAGGGTAAGGAAAAGGAGGGTAAAATTTCTGAATCTCGGTAGTTCTTGAAAATACTGCTTTTTTAGCCATTGTAAGCCTTTAATTAGATTATCTGCTGAAGATGCAAGCCTTTGCCTGTTCACATCATTTATTTCTATCCAAAAGGCCCTGAGCAGAGTGGCTGTTTGGACACAGCTCTTTAAATGAATTTGTGGTCATTTGGGAGCTTTTCATTTCCTTAGTGTTGGAAAGTGAGTTAAAGAATGACAACTCAGCAATAGGCATTTATGGGCTCCTGAACTTGCTCGGGGCCTTAAACGAGCAATATATATGAGAGCACTTGGTAATTTGTAAAGTACTATATAAGTAAATGTAAAGGATTTTTAGAAAAATACCTTGCATCTTACGTGCCTCCTGGCATGGCAGGAAGCCATTGTAATCAGAAAATCAGGAACATGCTCTAAAAAGGTGGCAATATTGGCTGGTGAAGTGTGTCTGATTAAGGCTTTTTTGCGCCTGTGCTGATCCGATGTCATGTCTGAATATGGTCAAAAACAAGTGGATGTTGAGAATTTCGGGTTACCACTTGTTGAGTAAAATATTAAGAAAGCAAGCGCATTTACTTTTGAACAATCTATTGTTCAGAGTCTAACAATCTGTTCCATGGAAATAACCTCTAAATAGTCAGGAGGAGTGAGTTATTTTAAAAAAAAAATTGTTAAACCCTTAGCTTTTTTTTTCTTTCCATATCTGTCTTTGAGCAGGGGCCACAGACATAGAGAAAAGTTTTCTCGTTCTTTAAAATAAAACGTTAAGCTTTCATATGCTTTTCCAGCAATAGTTTCCTAGGAAATGTTTATGATTTTATGTAAAGCTGTTTTAATTCCTTTCTGAGACAAGGTGTGCATATTAATACATGAAAAAACTGATAATACAGGAAATTGACACTGGACAATTCTATATATTCTTTTATTCTGCGCAAACACTGAGGTTCCTCTACATGTCTGTCATTTTCTCCAACCCCAAATTCACTCCTGAATCTTGTGTTTAGAAATGCTGCTTCATCGCCACACTGAAAAGATTCATGAAAATAAACTTAGCCTTGCCATTTATTTCCACTCTCATGTCTGTGCTGTTTTTAGTCTGGGTATTCACTAACATCAGAAGACAGCAAGTTGTTTTTCTCTTGGATGCTCTAGAAGGACAACCCTACTTGTTTTCATGAATTTGAATGTTCTTAATGACCTTTTAAAGGCCAAGGAACTTATGAAATGATAGGGGAAAAAATGCTTTGAAACCATAAAGTTCCTAGACAAAAGTGAGCTATGGGTGCTTCTCCTAATACAGATTATCTGCCTCCATCTGGCTCAGAGGAGAGATCTCTTAATGAAGATTTGAATCTGGAATAAATTAAGCAATGTTAAGGCATTTATAAATGAATGAATCACCTTACATGGCTAAGTACTCCAGTGGCCTGTAGAAGGTGGGGAGAAGAGTTGAAAGAATATTCTTTGTGCCAGCAGAGAGAAGCTAATGAATGTGCCCTAGACCTGCTCTGTGAGTCAGTTTTAACGGGATTGTAAATCCGTGCTTGAGTGAGTTTGAACACAGCGTGTCAGTGCTCTTGGCCTTGCTGTTTATCAATATTATCTACAAGATGTTAACCACGGGGAAGTAGAGCTTTATTAGGCATTTCATCCTGCCAGGATTGTAGAATTTATTGACTTAATGCCCTCTAGGTCACCTGACAGCCGGGGTCTCTTACTGGTGGGTGCACTGAAAAGCACATTGCCACACATACCTGCACCTTTTCTGCTCATCCCGGACAGAGGGTCTCTCCCTTTGGTCAGGTTAGTTCTCTTCCAGGGTGTCACCTGTCGATGATGTGGAAAGTAAACCCAGTTAGACCATCTAGGCTTAAGATTACTTAATCCCTCTTCAACCTGCTTGATATGCCCTATTTTCATGATCACTTATAACCCGAGCACAGAAGAAGTACAGTCACCTACTGCTAGGACCCCGTTCTTATTTTTCTAGGAAAGATAGATAAAAATGCATTTTTTAAACTCTGAAAAGGTGTACCATATTTTAAACCATTTGAGTTGACTTTACGTAGGTATATGTGTATTTATTTTGCTTATCCATTGTCAACAGACGTATTTTCCTTATCTAACCAAATCAGAGTCTGTTAAAGAAGAAAGCATGCTGAGGGCACATTACTGATCCATCTGTCTGTCTTTGGCTCTATTACAGAGATTGAAGCCAAGGAAGCTTGTGATTGGCTACGGGCAACTGGTTTCCCCCAGTACGCGCAGCTTTATGAAGGTGAGTGGGGAGTGCTGTGGTTTTTGTTTTTTTTTTTTTTAATCGGCATATTCATATCCTTGGTTCATGATACTACTGATCTATGATTTATTTTCAGACATACTATTACTCATTAAAATATTTCATTAAGCAAGCAATGTAGCAAGTCCTAAGACCCCCACCACTCAAAGCAAAAGCTAGAACCTTGATAATAATGTGCCCATTAGGTCCCTCTGCCATCCCCTACCCAAAGCAACTCATTCTGAAACTTCTGTAATTCTTGCATTTTCCTGCTTTGCTTTTATATAGTTTTATGACATTTTCATAATACTTATTTTTATAAAGTTGCTTTTACCCTTATAAAAAGGGTATTATGCTCTGTGTAATCTTGTAGGACTTCGTTTTCTTCACTTCTTCTGACACTTATATTAAGATTCTTCTATACTTTGTGTCCCCCTGGATCACTTGCTTGGACTGCCATTTAACAGCCCGTTGTGTGTGGACCACAGTTTATTCACATTCACACTCTGTTGGGTGGGCATTTTGGCTTTTTCTGTTTTGCTTTTACAAACTGTAGGCTTATGAACATGCTCATATAGTTTTATACTCTCGTGGTACATCAGCAATAATTTGTATTTGGAGGAGCTGAATTACTGGGTAACAGAGAACACTGTATGTTCAGTTTTATAATGCAGATTTTTCAAAAGCGCCTGTACTGATTTTCACCCCTAGCGGTAATATATAAAGATCCTGTCTGTCCACGTGCTCTCAACACTTGCTATTGTCAGGCTTTAATTTTTGCCAGTCAACATGGATGTACTTTGACTTCTACTTCCCTCGTCATGAATGGTAATGCTCATTTCTTCCTATCATCTGGCAATCTATATGTGTTCTTTTGTGAAATGTCTGTTGCCCATTTTTCTCATGACTCAGTTGCACTTTTTGTAATGATTTCTAAGAGCTCTTTATTCTAAATAGTAAGCTTTTATGGGTCATGTGTTACTGATGTAGGCCCCTAGGTTATTAGGCTTTTTACCTTGGTTTAGATTGTCATTTGATGAATATTCTTTTTTCTGTGGCATTCAATTTTTTAACTAAGGAAAATGGACCATTAAAAAAAAAATGAAGATCTAGGCTGAATGTATACTCCTTCATTTTGTCATCAGTGCCCTGGGGGGTCACTCGGATGCTTTAGCTGTGGGGGAAGAGCTCCTCAGGCTTCCTCTTCCTGAGCCTCTGGCTGCCTGGTGTGGGTAGAGCCTGCAGTGGGGGTGTGGTGAGATGAATAGGCTATTTATTTGCATGGGCCTTTTATCATACTCTATGTGAAGTCATTGAAAAAGAATCATAGTTCTGAACCGGTGAACTCCATTTTCATGGGTAATTTGCAAACAAAGTTTGGGTGAATAGTGAAGTGTTTCCTAAACTGAGTAAGTTAAAACAGTTCCATATCTGCTTCTACCTTGAGCTTTCTTTGTTTCCATAACTCTACTGAGATGATGACACGAGATGTCTCTCATTCACTCATTCATTCATTCATCTACCCATCCCATCCATTCAGCTAACCAACAAGCCACTATTAATTCTGTGCCAACAGGGATGCCCAGCACTGTGGTAAATGCTACCTAGTTTATAAAAACAAAAACATAATTCCAACATCCAAGGAGACCGTTAAGGGACTGCCATAATCTCAAAAAACATAGTTTTGGTTGATTCACATTTTAAAAATATGTCTTTTTCATCACTTAAGAAGGAAGGGGATACTATGAGATGGCCACCATGTGATGAAATTTCTAAAAGATTGAGTTGAAATGATGTCACTTACATATTTTCACCAAAGATGTTCAAGTCTTCTCACAATATTTTTAAAATCCTGTCTTTTATCCTTCTCTTCTCCTGTGATAATGACAATCAGGCTACTTCCTGTAACAGTGACATTGGGCTCTCGGGGAGCTAGTGGTCATTGCCAACCTTCTTTTAACACATGAGCAAAAAGCCCATGCTAAGAGCGGGTATAGTTTGTAAGCTTGAAAGTGCCAGACAGGATCAGCAGGTTGCCTTGTGGAGGGATAAGAAGTGGGTGGGTGGGTACTCCCCAGAAGCCGATCAGGCAGAGAGAGACCATAGAGATCATATTTCTTTTCCTCGCTCACTCAGCTTAATTAATTCATTATCTAATTTACCATACCTGGTCTTCCTCATCGTAGCCCAGACTGAATGCGGTATTTTCCCATGAAGTTGAATTCAGAATTATTTTATTGCTAGACTGTGTAAAAGATCTTACTATTCCTACATTATAGAGAATATTTCCAATTCCTTTCTTGTTTCTCCTTCTCTCTTTTTTTTAAGGGGCTTGGTTAACCTGCATGTTTCTTAACGGTGGAGCTGCTTATCTCCCTTTAGAGAGGATTTCTGACCCATTAACATTCACAGTATCTCTGTCTTTCAGAATGGCTTGGGTCTGGGGAGGGTTGGGGAGGGACCACCTTCCTATCAAATTCAATTCACAGCTCCACTGGAGATGGGGAAGGATAATTGCATTTGCAGTGGCAGTAAGGTGGCTGTCCTTTTGTTCTCCTGTTTAGAAATTAAATTTCCTTCAATTATGTTCATTTTTGGTGTTGATTTGCTGCCAAGCAGCACTTGCTTATGAGTGTATGTTTGCTAAGACTCCTTTCCAGTCTCTGTCTTACTTAGTGAATCCTAAAATTCAGATTGCATTTTCACAGGATGTGTTTGGGGTCTCTTTACAAGTCTTTTGAAGCATATTTTGGGGATATACTGTATATTGTTCTGGGCAATAATTTCTGCTATCCTACCCCTGTCTGTAGGGTGAGTATAACACACTACACACCAACCCACACATTCCTTGTCTTCCTGTTTTGCCTTATTTTGGTCTTTGGCAGTTTATACTTCCTGCCCTTAAACTCAGGCTGGAAGATGAAATCCTAACCTGAAGAACTCTGAGAACTTCTATACATCAATAAATCATATCTTTTAAAAGCTGGTCCTTTCAGAACAGTCTAATTATTTTACTTCTCTCTTACATTTAGTCCCTACCTACCCTAGATTTTGTTTGTTTGTTTGTTTGTTTTTTCAACAGAATCTAAAAGTTAATTTGGGATCAGAAAGGAATCTAAAGTACAGTTCTGGATACATGAAGTTAGAATTATTAAAATAACATGGTCATGGTCTTCTGTACACTTAACAGACATGAGCTTTTCGTTTACATTTATAGATCAGATGTTACCCTCTGGAAGTATTAAAATGTATTCTTTAGTGTCAGGTCTATTTAATACTTAAAAGCTTTTGATGTCTGCTCAAAGTGAAATAAAATGTGACAACTTTCAAACAGTTTCACAGTCTGCCATATTCACTAATTGCTGACATTCACTATAAGCTAACAGTCGGTCCATAAAATAAGGAAGAGATAAATTCCCAAGTACCAAGTCACACGTATTTCTTTGTTAAGCTTGGCCTGCCTCATTGGTCTGCCTATGTTATTCAGGTAACAATAAAGAACTCTATGCCTTCAGAAAAAAGAGTTGGACTGTAACAGTAATGATGTTGTTTCCAACATTTAAAAAAAAAAGGTACTCTTAAACCATTTTCTCTAGGAAGTAGATTGTTAAAAATAAGGAGCTCCATCATGAAAACGTTACAGTCAACCCAGGAACATGACTGATCACTTGTATCTCCTGGGAGCCTGAGAGCCCAGTCTATCCCTGTATAAAGCATTATTAGCCATTTCAGAGGCCATGAGGTTGGTTTTTTGTTTTTCTGTTTTGTTTTTGTCTTTGTTTTTGTTTGGTTACGCTAATCCCTGTTTCCTGCTGTGCTGATTTATTGCCCCCATTCCTGACCTACAGAGGTGCAAAGAAGAACTCTTACTCATCATATTATGTAAGCGTTCTACTACGGGAAAGACCAATTATACCCTAATAGCTGGAACTCCTAAGAGGGTAACTTGTTTTTATCTAGTGGCAATTCCAGAACTGTTGTAAATTTCCACAGTGGTGCCCCAGGTCGCCCTCCCCTCTTCTTGAATGTATTTTTCAACAAGGGATAAAAAAGGGAATTCTTCTGTTGAGTTGACTTTTTCCCCCTTTCTCCTTTTCGGTTCTGATATAACTTCTAGTATTCTAGACTATTGAAGTCTCCTACAGCTTAAGGGATTTGGGATCCCATTGTTCTCCAGCAGCTTTGTAGCTAGCCCTTTGTTTTAGGGGGGGAGTTATATAAACTCCTGAAAAGCCATATGGAAGTGCTAATATTTATTTAAAAATAGCATATCCTGAATTCTCTTTAGCTTTTGATGTCATGCAAATGGTTAGATTCCATTTCCTACCACTTGCCATTGTTCTGTAGACCTTTCCTTGGCTCTGTTTTCCGTGACCTCTTCCCCTGATCAAATGTGAGCAGACACACATGGAAAGACAACAGAACAACAACCACCACCCCATTTAAAGGCAGCATCCTTCTGGTGTTGATTCTGGCCGAAACTATAATTTACAGCAGGGATCTGTTGCCTGCTGATTTGTTCCAAGGTGGAACAGTGTTTTGAACCACTTCTCTGACAAGGAGGGATATTTGAGCCTACAGACCACTTTACATCTAAACTCCGTGAGGACGCTGATGGAATTGTCCTAAGTTGCTTTATTTTCCCATAGCACTTGATAGGAAGTAAGGTGCCCTATACACAGTAGGTGTTTAAGAAATTACTTTTTTTTGCCTCTGCTAAACTGGGCTAGATTGGCAAGAATTTAGGTGTTCAATAAATACATGTCTTTATTTTTCTTACAGATCTTCTGTTCCCCATTGATATTTCCTTGGTCAAGAGAGAGCATGATTTTTTGGACAGAGACGCCATTGAGGCTTTATGCAGGTAAATGGAAATGTTTTGAGTGGTTTTTGTTTTTTGGTTTTTTTTTTAGAATGAGGTATTATCGGGACGCCTGGGTGGCTCAGTTGGTTAAGCGGCTGCCTTCGGCTCAGGTCATGATCCCAGCGTCCTGGGATCGAGTCCCACATCGGGCTCCTTGCTCGGCAGGGAGCCTGCTTCTCCCTCTGCCTCTGCCTGTGCTTGCTTGCTCTCTCTCCCTCTCTCTCTGTCAAATAAATAAATAAAATCTTTAAAAAAAAAAAAAAAAGAATGAGGTATTATCAAAATGGTTTTTGCTTCTGTTGGTTCTAATTAAGTCAGGTGTTTGATTACTGAAAGGTTATGGTAATTTACTTCATTATAAGTCATAGGCCTTTTAATTAAAATAAGTAACACCTTGTTATTTTGTATTGCCATTAAATGACACTGCCCTAGGAGGCCCTCAAATAGACCATTCCATGTTCCATACCATATGGCTGCTGAAACAGACTGTTTAGATGGCCTGGAAACTTGGAAAAGGGTAATTGAGTGTACGAGCCCAGCCAGATACTCCAACAGAGTCATAGCGGCTGTTAGATTGAATGAAAATAACACATTGAGAGGAGTGTGGGGGGGGTGGGGGGAGTTATAGCATGCTAGAGTCAGGAGAACCATTGTTTGAATTCCAGAGAAGCTTCTGTGAACCTCTTCAGCTTCCCCGGTACCAGAAAGTGACAATAGGATTAAATAAGGTTGTAGATGAACTCTGCACAAGCCTTTAAGCTACAGTGGATGGGCAGTAACTGAGCATTGATGTGAGCCACGCCTAAACCTGTCAGAAATCCTCATTCATTGTGCTGGTGGGTCTTTGGGCTGGGGGGGGGGGGGGTTCGATGATGTGGAAGTGGTAAGACATGTAGCAGAAGATGAGACACTGATGATCCTCTCCTACTCTTCGTGACATATTACTTATCTTCAAGTTATTCATCCCTCGTCATTTTCCTCAAAGTCTTCAAGCTATAAAAGCTGAATTCTGAGGAAAAGTTATACCCAGAAAAATTTGCATATTATTTAATGTATAAAATTGAAACGAATTTTTTTTCATTCAGTACTTATTTTAACTTAGAAGAACATCCTTAAGGTAGAATGACACTCAGAATTTATTAACCCCTTTGTATGCACAGAAAGCAGTAGCTCAGGGAAAGTGTAATTTTTTGCCTTTCTCTGTAATGCAGTGTTGTAATGCAGTGTTTTTTGAATCCACTAACTTAAACCATGATTGTAGGGAAAAACAGGGAAGATCTTTAGGATGGTGTATCAAAGAGACTAGTTCTCGTGGTTGAAGGAAAAAAGAGTGCCACATTAACCACAGAAACACTGACACCTTCAAATCCAATGAAATGGCTGCTTAGAAATGTCCAGGGTGTGTACACATTTTCTGAAAGCAGCCTAATCCCAAATCCCTCACTGTAGTGTGTAATACCAAAGCTATGTCATTGGGAACGAGAGAATGTCACTAATGCAGTTTGGGAGGGAAGAAGTCAACATCTGGAGTATAAACTACTCTGGACATTTTTTAAATGTTTTAATGCTTAGCTGTGGGATAGAATTCATTTATTTTTCAATTCATCATTGGTGATAACGCATATAAGTGAAGTCACTCATAACATGAATCCTAGGAAATATTTACACATTGAGTCAAATCACCCATTTCACACATTTTCTGCCACTCGGTGAGTGGGCCCTCTGAACAGCAGCAACAGCTTAGGAATTTCTGGGTCACAAAAATATCACTACAACACTGCAGCCCAAAGGGGTCATGATTAGATTCTTCAGTGCTTTTTTTTTTTTTTAACATGAGTTTGAAATTGTGTCACTCTCCTCTGAAGAGAAGGTCATGCTCTGCCCTTTGTGATTTTCACTGGCTCTCTATTCTGTTTGAGAAGCTACCTCCCTTTAAAGGGAATACATCTGTGCTTCAGGATCTTTTGTGAAGAGAAAAGCCTAGGAACTGCTAGACCTTTATTTGTATTTGGACTCTGCAGTTTATGCTGGGTTGGGTTTCTGTTTTCTCAGATGCAAAGCATGATGTCTCAGAGGTTTAGTGTGAGGAGGAAATAAGGTAATGGGTGTTAAAGTGCTTTGAAAATTATTAGGCCCAACACGGAGGCCCAGATTTGAGTATGTGGAGAAAGTCTTGAGGTTGGGTTTTCTCTTCAAAAAAGAAATCCTTGGGACTCCTGGGTGGCTCAGTTGATTAAGCGGCTGCCTTCGGCTTGGGTCATGATCCCAGCGTCCTGGGATCGAGTCCCACATCCGGCTCCTTGCTCGGCAGGGAGCCTGCTTCTCCCTCTGCCTCTGCCTGCCACTCTGTCTGCCTGTGCTCGCTCACTCTCTTTCCCTCTTCTCTCTGACAAATAATAAAATCTTTTAAAAAAGGGAAATCCTTCAGAATTCATACTAACAGTCATGAACTTGTTTGTAATGGAAACCCCAAGGGCTCTTGTCCATGTTCACACAGACTTCTGAAGGTAAATGATTGTCCTTTTTTTTTTTTTTTAAAGATTTTTTTTTAATTTTTATTTACTTGTTAGAGAGAGAGTGAGCACAGGCAGACAGAGTGACAGGCGGAGGCAGAGGCAGAGGGAGAAGCAGGCTCCCTGCCAAGCAAGGAGCCCGATGTGGGACTCGATCCCAGGACGCTGGGATCATGACCCGAGCCGAAGGCAGCTGCCTAACCAACTGAGCCACCCAGGCGTCCCAATGATTGTCCTTTTGAGAGACCTAAACAAATGTTCTAAAGAAAACGATGAGGCGGCATCTTTTGAAATGCCCTGCACGGTCCTAGTTGTCAGCACATCGGTGGGGCATACCTGTTGAACTATTGATGTGATACTCATCTTGAGCTATGCTAGTCTCTTCCACATAGTCTCTCAGCCTGTGGAATTCGAGGGCCAGTAAATCATGAAGCTGTGGTGTGGTTTGAAATTTTGTGATATGTTAAGTTCTCTCCAGACTGACAGACTTCTTGTAGGCTTCCATCTTTTGCCCTGTTGAAATATTTTGAGAAGTTGATTTTAAATATATATGGTAAAATTGCTACAGAAATTAAGGCGCAAAGTTTTTCTTCATGAAATATTATTAATCATTAATTTTAACATTTTTACCTTAAAACCTGTTAAGTTTGTTTTAAATAAAATAATTCTTGGAGCACCTGGGTGGCTCAGTCGGTTAAGCATCTGCCTTTAGCTCAGATCATGATCCCGGGGTCCTGGGATTGAGCCCCACGTCCAGCTCTCTGTTCAACAGGGCGTCTGCTTCTCCCTCTGCCCCTCTTCCTGCTCATACTCTCTCTCTTTCTCACTCAAATAAATAAAATCTTTTAAATAAATAAAATAGTTTTTACATGGTTTCTCTCTTCTGCCACACACATGAATGTTACAACTGCACCCATACACACATTAGTGTTCTGCTTAAAAATTTACTGTATTCTTACATGGATAATAATAGCTGATCTCTCAGCAGTCTACTTAGGGCAGAAGACACACACTTATTTTTTCTTTTTATTTATTTTTTAAGATTTACTTATTTTATTTATTTTTATTTTTATTCTTTTAAGATTTGATTTATTTATTTGTCACAGAGAGAGATCACAAGTAGGCAGAGAGGCAGGCAGAGAGAGAGCAGGAAGCAGGTTCCCCGCTGAGCAGAGAGCCCGATGCTGAATCCCAGGACCCTGGGATCATGACCTGAGCCGAAGGCAGAGGATTTAACCCACTGAGCCACCCAGGTGCCCCAAGATTTACTTATTTTAGAGAGCAAGAGAGCACATGAGCAGTTAGGGCAGAGGGAGAGGGAGAGAGACTCTCAGGCCAACTTGGCACTGAGTACAGAGCCTGACATCAGGCTCAATCTCATGACCCTGAGATCACAACCTGAGCCAAAACCAAGAGTTTGACGCTTAGCCAACTGTGCCACCAAGGTGCCCCCGACTTAATGTTTTCTTGAGAATTATGATAATACTATTTTAAAGATTTTTTTTTTTTTTTAATTTGAGAGAGCACACAAGCCAGCAGTAGGGGCAAAGGAAGAGGGAGAAGCAGACTCCCTGCTGAGTGGGAGCCTAAAGTGGGGCTCAGTCCCAGGACCTCGAGATCATGACCTGAGCTGAAGGCAGACACTCAACCGACTGAGCCACCCAGGCATCCCTCATGATGATATTATCTTAATATAAAGTTTAGTAGTGACCAAAAGTTACAGTTATGAAACTTCTGAGTTTTGGGGATTTGGATTGCTCACGGGGTTTCTTGTGCTTACCCTTATAAGGGATTTTTGTATTTGTTTCCTTCAAGAGATTGTCTTTTGTCCCAGTCTTGTTAGTTATGCTGTATAATCCAACCCCAATGATAAGGCCAACATCGTGAGAGGGTCACATCAATATTAATACTGGGGGAGTGGTTTGCTTGCCTTAAAGCATATACAGATAATAATGCAAACTGCGGCCTACCATTGGAACACCTCTTCTGAAATTATCTTTGTCTTCCAAGCACTTGGCTGGCTCAGTCAGGAGAGTGTGCAACTCTTGATCTTGGGGTCATGAGTTCAAGCCCCATGTTGGGTGTATAGATCATGGAGTTGATCTTGTCTCTCTAGCTTCTGAAAAATGTTCCATATCACTGTTTTCCTTTGGAGGTAACAACTGACTCCTCCTATCAGCACACCAAGGAATTACATAAATAAGGTGATAATCATACAGTGATAAGTACATATCCCAGCTATCGTCTTAAGTCTGCACTTGGTTGTAAAACAGCCCTTGAATGCCTAACCAATGTCAAGCAGCCTGCCACATAGTGGATTTCAACTTTGTTACTATTTCTGTTCTATTAAAAGGAAGTAAATTTTTAAAGCAATTGTGCTAATTCTAAGAAAGTATCTTTTAAGAATTAGAACAGTTCTTATTTGTCAGGTCTGACTTGGAAAATTGTTCCTTTCTCTTTTCTCGCAAGTCTCTTGTACTTGTCCCTGTTTTCATTTTGAATGCAAGGCCCAAATATCCGCCCGCTTTGCTTTTATCAGAGTGCCTGCAGCTTCCTGCAGCAAAACTCAGGAGCCTTTGATGGCCCACCTTGTACTACCTCCCCCTTCAGAGCAGGGTACAAGTTGCCCAGCAGATAAGACTGACACATTCCTGTGGAGCTGGGCCCCCGAGAAGGCCCAGGGGGTTGGAGGGACCACTCCTTCCAGACAGATGGTGCATGATACTAGTTGCCACTCATTTGGGGAATCATACTTAGGGTATAAGCTGCTCTGTGTATTAGCATCAAATAGAGATTAATTTTGGGAAAAAATGCAGGCCGTACTGTTTTTGAATGTCAGAGCTACCATGTTTTACTCTTGTGGCCTTGGACAAGATTTGTGACCTCTCCAAACCCCCATGTCCTCACCTATAAAAGGAAGGAAAACGGTATTAACTGTGCCATAAGGTTGTTGTGAGGACCAACATGAAATAACATGGCACCGGAGCCAGAGCGAGCCCTCTCCCACCTAGCTCTAACTGTTTGGTTTCACTGTGGTCCCTCTCGGAGTAGCTAAGGTCTCACCAGTGGGCATTCTTTGGAGGTCCTGGGAACAAATGAATCTTACAGAAAGCCCAAGAAATAACTTCTAGGCTTCAAAATCAACATGCCATTAGTTTGGTGCTACCAACATAAAAAAGATAATGTTGTCTGTCATAAAACTAGCCTCCAGGGTCTTTTTTGTTTGACTCAAATCTAGATTTTGTGAAGTGAGCCCCTCCCCCGCTGCCAGAGGCTTCCATGCCTAGTAAACCTGGTTATAAACACCACTCAACCATTAAAGCCCAAATGAAGTCAAGTAGGTATTTGATTACAGGTTTGATTAATGAAACCCAGACCTAAGACTAACTGTAACCATTCCGGATTCTTTAAATCTTGGAAACATTTGAGTACTCAAACACTGTGGGTCTAAGTCATTTAAGTAATGCATGCCCCTTTAGGGAGGGACCTTATATCCACTCATTTCAAAGTTAGGGCTTTTTCTTAGTTATTTGTTTTCTTTCCCTCCCCATCAACAGAGAATTTTTCTGGACACAGGCAACAGAGGCGGTCTGAGTTATCTTTGTTTATTCTATAAACAGGCTACCACGTAATCTATGAAATCAAAGGCAGTCTTATCAGCAGGCAAAAATACTTTCTATCCTTGTGCATCAAGTTGTTAGACAAGTTGCAAGAACAGAATCCCAAAGATAAAGCCTAGAAGCAGTCTTCTGGTCAGTTTGAATTTGTGTGAATTAAATGCACTTACCCTATGAAAAAGGTAGACTTGCAATTATGGGAAAAACTGGGTAGCTGAGCGTGGAAGACAGCAGATATGCTGAAGGTTTATTTGAGGAAGACCGAGTGCTGGTCATCTGGAAGCTGTTAGGGCTGTCATTCACACTTCTACAATACCATGTATTCCTGTGTATGGAAAGGCCTTCTCTTTTCAGCTATTTCATTATTTCCTGATGAGGACTTTTGTTTTGGGGTTTGTTTTTTGTTGTTGTTCTTTTCTTTTTTTTAGCATTTTATTTTCAACAAACCTAAGTTATTTCCCTAATTGACACTACTCCTTGGCAGGGATAAAAATGTATTTGAAGTAAAAATACCACTCTTGTTCCAAAGAAGAATCTGATTCAAGTGCTGATTCATGAACTCTGTTGTAACCCTTGAAGCTGCCGTATAAAAATCTTCTCAGTAATCATTTACATTATTGCTGTGACTGTCCCAAACATTATCCTGTCCCATACAGGAAGTTATAAAAAGAATTGGGATATCGAAGAGGCAACAATTTCCTTACCGTGTAAGAACTCACTAAATTTTTGAACAGAGTGTCTAAGATTATTTTGTCTAAATTGGCTTATTTTTCTCTTTGAATTTTGCTTTGAGGTAGATTATGCCATTTATTTTTATTTACCAAAAACACTGTTTGGTTCCTTGTTGCTGTTCCTGTTTCTATGAAAGGAGACATCACTGGCTCTTACTTCTTGGCACTGTGTGGCGCTATCTAATGTCTCAACCGAGGGACTCTTGGAAGAATAAATTTCCCGTTGAGACTTGTTTGTTCTGTGAAGAATAAGAAGCCCCTGATAGTACCATAGCAAGATGCCCTTTTCCTATAAAATAGTAATACTCAATCTAAATGAAGAAGTTTAAGAAACGTCAAGGTATATTTAAACTATTCACCTTGTAAAGAAGTTTCTAACACTGTTCTGAATTATAGAATAATTTTTATAGAATAAAGAAATTCATTAAACATGTCATCTATCTGGAAAAAAAATATCTACCCCTCTGTGGTTTCCTATCTTTGCTAATATTCTTTCTTTGCCCTGTAGGCGTCTAAATACTTTAAACAAATGTGCAGTGATGAAGCTGGAAATTAGTCCACATCGGAAGAGAGTGAGTATGTAAAATGTATAATAGGATGGGAGGAAAGCGGGCAGACCAGAAATTGGGTTGTGTTTTGTTAAGAGGTTTTGCCTCTCAAACTCTTTTTACTTCCTTATTCCAAAAATCTACATTTTTTAATGAACATAATCCAGTCAGGTTTACCCAAGATCAAGTAGCCTTATGTAACTGAAACCGGTCCTTGCAGCTAGCCAATAAATTGAGGCTTCCCCAATTTTTTTTTTTTAATGAGATAAAATTGACACATGATACTACTAGTTGCAGGTGTACAACATAGTGATTCAGTATTTAAATATTACAATGTGGTCACCACAACAAGTCTAGTTAACATCCAGCACCGCACAGTTACAACAATTTTTTTGTTGTGGTGAGAGGTAAGATCTTTCTTAGCAAATTTCAAATATACAGTACAGTATTACCAACTGTAGTCACCATGCTGTACATCACATCCCCAAAACTTATTTATTTTGTAACTAAAAGTTTGTACCTTTTGACCCCCGGTCTCTGGCAACCACCAGTCTGTTTTCTGTGTCTATGAGGGGTTTTGTTTTTTTTTTTTCAACTGTTTTTGACAGGAACAAATCATCTATTATTTTACATTGTTAACTTAGTGCCTACTACAGATTAAAGGAAGGAGGCTTAGGAAATCCCAGTGAATCCTCCATTATGCCCTTCAGGACTTAAAGCTAACGTTCTTTGGAAAAACTCTTTCTTCCCACATGTAACAGTAACTGTGTTTCAGGGCTGCAGGAATGGAAGGGAAGCTGGCTTGTGAGGTACTGAAGAATAATGGGAGCCTGGAGGGAGGAAAAGAGTTGGAGGAGACGGAGGGAAGGGCAGGAGATCCCACACATTCTAGTCAAATGGTGGTGCATAACTTCTGTGTATGAAATGTGAGGTCCTTTTATGAGCTCTTAGGAGAAGAGGTGGGTGTAGTCCTGGGAGTGAGTGTCACAAATTAGAGTAAACAGGAATCAGGCTGGTCAAAGAACGTATGTCTCTGACTGTTCAGAGTACGAATTTTAATTATCCTAGAGTCCCTCACTTGCAACAAGCTGCCTTCTTGGGGGAGTTAAACCTTTTAAACAAATGAACTGGAACCTCAGCACCCACTGAGCTGTGGAGAGGAGTCTGTCAGTCAGCATGGGATGCTCTCTACTCATTGTCCTGTGAAACGTGGGTCATGTGACATTTTCCACACCGGTGGGAAAGATATGCATCCTACTGAATGGTGCCTTTTGATACCCCGCCTAGAGGGCTCAAACGCAATAGTCTGTGACCCAGCATAACCCAGAGTCCCTCCCACCCGTAAATCAGGCAGAGTAAGCTACGATGTTACTTCCCATTTTCGAATGTTCCATGCTGTCAGGACTGGGTATTTGTGAAGCCTTGTTAAATTGCCTGGAGCATGTCTGAGGTTGAAACTTCACAGGACACGTGTGGCATTAGCTCCCCACCCCGTGTCTGGTTGGAGAGGAAACAAAAAAGAGCAGGTAAGAAGCTGAAAATTGTCAGACTGAAAAATTGTGGGGGCTTATCCCCTTGCTTGGTGTCTTCACTGGTCTGTTAGGAGATGTCGTACACTCTTAGGGTGGCTACAGATTCTGGTTATCATTCTTCTTAAGGGTTTTAAAACTACCTTTTTTTAATTGCAAAAGAGACTAAAACACATGCTATCAACAGACCACAGAATTATAGGCAGACCAGAGGGAGTCCTACCCGTTGCTGACTCCAGTTCAAAATATTTTGCATGCCTGGAATTTTCACAGATCTCAAGAGGTTTTCTCTGTGAGCCATTAAGAACGGCCTATAGATCCAGCAGTTTCTACAAAATAACTCTTATTTAGCCTGAAATACCTGGGCAGGCTTTTTCCTGTTAAAGTCTTGAGGTACATCTTTGTAATGTAAAAAAATAATAAAATCGTCATCCAGTCAAATAAGAATACATAATAAAATAAATATACAAAGGGGGAATTGACACCAATGGCATATTATGAGCCGCGTCCTGGGCCTCCGGCCCCGGGCGCGCATCCTGCTCTCTGCTGTCCGCCGGTCCCAGTGATGAATGCCTTCATTCTGTCCTTGCAGAGTGAGGACTCGGACGAGGACGAGCCTTGTGCAATAAGTGGCAAATGGACTTTCCAGAGGGACAGCAAGAGGTGGTCTCGGCTGGAAGAGTTTGATGTCTTTTCTTCAAAGCAGGACCCAGCCCCCGGGGCCCCAGATGACACCACCCTGAAGAGCGCGGCGAGCCATGAAAGCATGCTGACGGACCTCAGCGAACGCCAGGAGGTGGCTTCGGTCCTCAGCCTCAGCAGCACGGGCAGCCTCCCCGCGCATGCGCCCCGCGCTGGGGACACAACAACGCCCCGCACGAACTCAGTCATCAGCGTCTGTTCCTCCAGCCACTTAGTGGGCCCCGATGACTCCTTCTGCAGCCTGCCCTCTCCCAAGGAACTGTCCAGCTTTAGCTTTGGCATGAAGGGCCACGAAAAGAACGCCAAGTCCAAGACGCGCAGCCTGCTGAAACGCATGGAGAGCCTGAAGCTCAAGGGCTCACACCACGGCAAGCCCAAGGCGCCTTCCAAGCTGGGGCTGATCATCAGCGGGCCCATTCTGCAGGAGGGGATGGACGAGGAGAAGCTGAAGCAGCTGAACTGCGTGGAGATCTCCGCGCTCAACGGCAACCACATCAATGTGCCTGTGGTGCGCAAGCGGAGCGTCTCCAACTCCACGCAGACCAGCAGCAGTAGCAGCCAGTCGGAGACCAGCAGCGCCGTGAGCACACCCAGCCCGGTCACCAGGACCCGGAGCCTCAGCGCCTGCAGCAAGCGGGTGGGCATGTACTTAGAGGGCTTTGATCCCTTCAATCAGTCCACGTTCAACAACGTTATGGAACAGAACTTCAGGAACCGCGAGAGCTACCCGGAGGACACAGTGTTCTACATCCCGGAAGATCATAAGCCTGGCACTTTCCCCAAAGCCCTCTCCAATGGCAGTTTCTCTCCCTTGGGGAATAACAGCTCCGTGAACTGGAGGACCGGAAGCTTCCACGGCGCCGGCCACATCAGCCTGAGGAGGGAAAACAGCGACAGCCCCAAGGAGCTCAAGAGACGCAATTCCTCCAGTTCCATGAGCAGCCGCCTGAGTATCTATGACAACGTGCCGGGCTCCATCCTCTATTCCAGTTCAGGAGACCTAGCCGACCTGGAAAACGAGGACATCTTCCCCGAGCTGGATGACATCCTCTACCACGTAAAGGGCATGCAGAGGATAGTCAATCAGTGGTCGGAGAAGTTTTCAGATGAGGGAGACTCGGACTCAGCTCTGGACTCAGTCTCTCCGTGCCCCTCCTCTCCTAAGCAGATACACCTGGATGTGGACCATGACCGAGCCACCCCCAGTGACCTGGACAGTACAGGCAACTCCCTGAATGAACCCGAAGAGCCCTCGGACATCCCAGAAAGGAGGGATTCTGGGGTTGGGGCCTCCCTGACCAGGTCCAATAGGTGAGACCCTTGCTTCCCTCTGGAGATTGGGGCAGGGTGCAGGGGCAGGGAGGGACTGCTTCTGCCCTTGTGTGGGGGAAATGGGGTCAGGTGTGGCATTTGTAGCCCTGTGGGTTCCCAAGAAAAGTGACAGACCAGGAGATCTGAACATCCAAAACACATAGAGACTGTTTAGCGGGTATAGTGTTTCAGATGGGGAGGAGGATGTAAGTCCTGGGAGTGACTGCTGGTGATGCTTGTACAACAGTGTGAGGGTGTTCAAGGCCTCTGAGCTGTACGCTTGGCGGTGGTGTATTTTACCCCAATGGGGGAAGGGAAAGAATGGGATGGAAGGTGAGTCCTCTCCATTCCTAAGACACCAGCAAGCAGCCACTGCTGATTTTGTGTCTGCCTGTTGAAGAGCCCTTGTACTCACTCCCTCCCTCCCCCACTCTCCTCCCGCAGGCACAGGCTCAGATGGCACAGCTTCCAGAGCTCCCATCGGCCGAGCTTAAACTCCGTGTCTCTGCAGATTAACTGCCAGTCGGTGGCCCAGATGAACCTGCTGCAGAAATACTCGCTCCTAAAGTTAACCGCCCTGCTGGAGAAGTACACACCTTCTAACAAGCATGGCTTTAGCTGGTAAGGGTTAACTGTGCTCAGTCAACTAACTGGAGGGGTTTGGGGTCAGTTCCTCGAAGCTGTC